>JBCEWC010004224.1:0-27868 GCA_038996855.1 Solanum aculeatissimum | reverse complement strand
AATAAGATTATGTTTCTTCATATTTTATTTGTGATTGCAATTTATATTCTATCACATTAAAATTTGTTGCAAACAAATAAATTTATAGGATACTAGGTAAAGTACCCGTGCTTAACACGGTAATGATCGACGTTATTAAAATTATGAATTATTCATTTTTATACTTTAATATCAAAAATAGTGAAAAGGTAAATTTTTATAAATAATTTTAATCCCTAAATTTCAATTTTTTCCTTCATTATTTGAAAGTACAACTATCGATGATAAAAATAAATACCAATAGAAGAACACAATACCTCTATTATAAATGAACCATCGGATATTTGAAGAATGACCAATTTTGCAATCATCCACATTCCTACTACAAAATCATGCATAATAAGAAAACTAAAAGGAATAAAAATTATTTAATCCAAATATTGGTAACAATAAATAAATTAATGAGTGCTTCATCAAAATAATTTAATAAATATAAAAAGAATAGTTAAAATCAGAAAATAATAAATGATTTATATTAGCTTTGCTCATAATTATTGAGAGAGAGTGTCACACACTGGGAGGTGTCATGACTCGAAATTTGGGTGTGATGACACTTATCTAAACCCACCAAGACAAGTCAGCCCAAAACCCAACAACTCCACAAATCAGTAAAAGCGGAAGATGACAGTCTAATAAGATATATAAAAATATGGAAAACAATAACTACAACCATCCCAATAACTGGTGTCACATGTACAAGCCTCTAACTGTAGAATACTCAAAAGAAAGATAAGTCTCAAATATCCAGTTCTCAAATAGAACATAACATGATAAGGACTCCTCAAAGATCCGCTGAGGACCAAAGCAACTACCTCAAGGAATATCTAGAAGCTCGATCTCAAACTGAGAGAAACCTAGCAGGATGGACATGGCTCACAACCTACAAAAATATAGCAAGGGGGTGAACACCAATCAACAGGGTACTCAGCGAAATGTAACTAACCTAAAGTAAAGTAGAGAAGAACAGAAGTAACTCCTTAAATCCCAACCACAATCCACCAAACTACAAACCTGCACTCAGAAAAGTCCCAGCACAATATGTGTAGAGATCACAGTAATATAGATACATTTATTAACTGGTATAATATCTCAATACACAAGAGTACAAGTAGATCCAACACTTACTGACAAACGGAGATAAGATAAGTATACAATATACAACAATATCAACCAAGTATGATGTGAGATGAAATGCATGCCATGAGGTGTATATCATGCAATGCAATGTTAATAATCATGATACTTGTCTGTCCTAGAATATACATTCGCTGATACATGTCTATCCTAGAATACACATCCGCTGATCGATTTAGAGGCTTTCACGACACATTTATCAATGCAAGTCAAATAAACTAGTTTCAGACTAAAAAACTCAAAATATTCTTGAAAGCTCTAAAAATTACAACAAAATTATTTTTGTGTTATTTTGACGATCTGAAACTACTGGAATTGTCAAAATTTTAATACAAGCTCCCGAACTCCGAATGTTGACCAAAGTCAAACTTATGATCCAAAATAAGCTGAAAATGCAACTTTGGACCTAAAATCTCTGTTTTAACTCCGAATTCAGTTATGAAAGTTGAATTCAGTTATGCAAGTTCTCCTAGATCAGACTTGGCATTTGGGAACTAATGGAATTGACAGAATCAAATTCTGACACTCGAAACTCAAAATAATCTCGAAACTCAAAATTTTCAACTTTAAACATTTTAAAACTTTCTTTTGCAAAACTCCGTCGTTTTACAAGATTTTCAAAAAAAATTTAGGCTTATCCAAAAATGATCTAAGACAACTTTTGGGAAGGGAAAAATGATAATTAGGTCAAAAATACCAAAAATGACCTTCAGGGTCATTACATCATTCACCACAAAAATCATGTTCGTCTTCGAACATAAAGCAAAGGGAAGAGTCTCAAAAGAATTAACCAAGAGTCTGAAATATCATTCTCAAAGTCAATAACTACTTCCAATTAACCTCATTTCCTAGAGCAATATTATCAGAAAGTACTATCAAGGATAAGACTTATGAACTGACATGAAATTCTACCCTCCAAGAGTAACTACCAAGCCAGAAACAAGCCAATGAACCAAATTTGAACCAACACCCTCATACCACAGTGTACTCATAAAGAAGAACTTCCACCCATAAGACCATAAGGCAACTCAAATCTATTTCCTTTGAAGGCCAAAAATTAATCCGAACTAATCACAACCAATCGCAACATATAAAACATCACAAACTCCATCCAAGATCTGTCCTCTTAGCATAATCTTTCTCGAATTTGAGTTGTGCAATTCCAATACTTCGATAATACAAATTCGTAAGAAAGAATTCAATTAAATCTAGCCCAAAGTAAGATAATTAACAAGAAAAATAATCAATGTCCGATATTTCCAAGCTTATAAAACCTCAAATAACATTGCCCAAATTCTAGAATAGTAGCCGAATAAGGTATGGTACCTTTTCTATGAGCTGCAATTATTCAATTAAACATCAAATCTAATCACACGTAATCCATTCAAACACTCGTTTCCTCATGCCAACTTAAGAAATTCTTGATCATCCAACAAATTCTATGTACCATAAGCGTGTCATCTTTATCTAACCCTAAGTATATACATAACCCATCATGATAGACCAAGCTAACTTCCATCAGCTGAGTAGTATTCATACGATCCCAAAATCCTCAATGACACATAAAATCATAAATCCTGTCTGTAATATTTTCATGAGTCACCTGTTATGATTGAATAATCTAACTTAATATGAAATGCAAAATTTCTCATGCATCACTGCTTACCATTCAACCCAAACCAAACTTTCTGAAAAATAGTTGATAATCTTTCGTAACTCGGTGTGAGTTTGTCCATCTCACATTATCACATAAACTCAAAGTGAAAAATTCAAACCACTTACAACCCTGAGCCATGGCTCTAAGCATGATGTCTATTCTCCTTCACTTTACTTGACCTCTATCCTCCACCAATGTTGCAAGGATATTCAAACCCTTAACATTTACTCATGACTCCATCCTAAACACTCAAACTCTTAATTTCCACGACATGTACTCGCTCCTAACCCATATATTGTCATGATTTGTTAGAAAACTCCACAGTAGACTGCCTTTACTTTACACTAATTTTTCAAATGCAACTTCATTAAGTTTTTTCACCATTAAAAGTAACAAAATCCATAATCAAAGTCATGCTCAAACCCCCTTCAAAATTCTCCATAGACAACATAATCAATGACTTGACTAATTCATATCTTGACAAAATCAACTATCACAAATGCAACTTACCAGGAAATCCTAAATCTTATTTCACACTATGCAACCGATTTCTTTCTCAATCATAATTAATACATACCTTGAAGATCTTTAGTGATTACATATACTAGTTTGTCATCAATAGTTGACTCATCAACTTTACTATTCCAGTCATTAGCAACCCAAGTCATATCAGTCACTAAATTAGAAGCCATAAAGAAACTCATTCTTACACTTAGCCAACCTCTGTAGGCTCCTCTCTCATATCTTATCCACCAATCTTTTAACCCCACTGATACAAGTGTAACCACATTACCACATGCTAAACAAGGTAACCTATGCCATGTCATTCTATAAAACTAAACTTATCATTAATATGGTAACCCAATCCCATGTGATACTAGCCAAATTTATTGACTCAACCAATTATCAACATGTACTTTCCTTCTAGCATTCTCAATTGCAATCATACAAGTGAACTTATCGAAATCTCATTAGTTATGCTTGTTATCTCAATGTCAATGTGGTTCCCTTGGCTTGCAACAAAGTCACCAATCCCCGTGTAGATCTATGAGGTAAAACCCATACTTAAATAGATCAATACCCATTCTAATATTCATCACTATAACTTTTCTTATGACCGATCTCAAACTCACGTGTTCATAGTAACAACTAATTGGTTCTCTCAAAATATGATGGTAATGCCAAACTCCACTTTCAAAATAAGTGAAGCAACTGATAACTCCTTTAGTAACTAGGGTTCACACTTGAAGACCAATACCTCCGTCCTTGTATATTACTCGCAGCACATCAAAAGACCTACTAGATTAACTACTAGAATACATCATACCTTCCGAGAAGTTTGTGCTCAAATAATCCACATTTTTTGTCTTATAGAAGAGTTGTCCTACACAATCAAATTGGTTCTATCTCTCACAAAGCAGTTTACCTTCTTTCACAGACTAGATGGGTAGCAGAAGCAACATAACCCATAACCCTAGCCAATTAGACATAGACATCACCATATCATTGGTATCATGATCATTCATCCTATATATCCACTCTAAGAAGACTTAGTAGAGGTTCTAATTTCAATGGGTACAAAGTCATCCTCTGTACATACTAAGAAACCCTCATTTGAAAACTTAACAATTGTAGTCCCATATTTATTGCACCAATAATATAATTATTCCTCTATACATGCTATGCCACATTCAGGGAATGCCCCAAACATTTAGTAGACCAGGAAAGTACCACCCTCGACGCTGAAATCTGAAATATTACCAACCTATTGGCTAACTTCAGAGCATCTCTAGCTAAGGATCACTTCTCAACCAGAATAGCTGCAAAACTCCCTATACGACAAATATTCCTATTCAAAGTATCTACCACCACATTGACCTTCCTTGGGTGATATAAAATAGTCACATCATAATTTTTTAGAAGCTCAATCTACCTTCTTTATCTCAGATTTAGATCTCGCTGACTGAAGATACACTATAGACTACAATGATCAGTAAGGATCTCCTGATGGACTCCATATTGATAATGACACCATAACTTCAACACAAACACAACTACAGTTAACTCTAAATAATGAGTGAGGTAGTTCTTCTCATGGGTCTTCAACTATTTAGAAGCATAAGCAATAACCTTCCCTTTTTGTATCATACACCACCTAACCCCACTCCCGAAGCATCACAAATAGATTGTAAAATCAATCCCCTCCTCTAGCAATGTTGAAATAAGAGTTGTAGTAAAAAATACTTGAACTTTTGGAAGTTTCTTCACACTCATCAGACCAATGAAATATCACCATTCTCCTGAGTAAGCCTAGTCAGTGGAGCTGCCATAGAAGAAAATGCCTAAACAAATCGCTTGCCATAACCCGATAGGCCAATAAAACCGATGCATCTCATGGACTGAAGTAGGTCTGGTCCAACCCTGAAGTGCCTCAATCTTTACTAAATCAACCCGAATACCCTCTCCAAATACAACATGACCTAAAAATGCCACCGAACTCAGCCAGACCCACACTTGGAAAACTTGTGTATAACTTATCCTATCTAAGCTGTTGTGGTACAATCCTTAAGTGCTATTCACGATCCTCTTTAGTATTAGGGTAAACCAATATATCATCGATGAAAACAATAACAAGGAATCCAAATATGGTCAAAGTATACCATTTATCAACTCCATAAGTGCGAATAGGGAATAAGTCG
Organism: Solanum aculeatissimum; assembly: GCA_038996855.1. Classification (NCBI taxonomy): domain Eukaryota; kingdom Viridiplantae; phylum Streptophyta; class Magnoliopsida; order Solanales; family Solanaceae; genus Solanum; species Solanum aculeatissimum. The sequence continues at coordinate 22,339 of JBCEWC010004224.1, read as the reverse complement.
GCCCTAAGGGCATCATAAAGAAATCACAGTGCCCATAACTGGTCCAAAAAATTGTCTTAGGAATGTTAGAAGCCCTAATTTTCAATTAATGATATCTGGATCTTAAGTCAATCTAGAAAAATACCGCTACACCCTGAAGCTGGTAAAAAATATCATCAATCCTAGAAAAAGGATACTTCTCCTTAACTGTCACATTGTTCAATAGTCTATAATCGATATACATTCTCATAAAACTATCCTTTTTCTTCACAAATAGGATAGGGGCACCCTATGGAGAAATACTAGGGTGTATGAACCCCCTTCTCAAGAGATCTCGGAGCTACTCTTTTAGATCCTTCAATCCAATTTCACCTTCCGATACCTTACCTTTGACATACCACATCGGACCTCAACTATACTCAATTCTTTTTGAATTGTAGGGCAATCTAAGGCTGACCATGAATTCATCCTTTAAGTCTATTACATCTTTAGAGTTGGATCAAATTGCAAACCACGCATGACATGAACTGAAAGAATAAGAAGGAATTTCCTAACAGTCTTCGTAGCCTCTCAAGGATAAGCAATAGAAGTCTCCACACCGATGCTTAAGACTCTATTCAACTGGACTTGTACACATGTGAGACCTATGAATTTGGGGCTCTGATACCAAATTTTCACGACCTGAAATACAAGTATGATGACACTCACCTAACCCACCAAGGCGAGTCAGCCCAAAAACCCAACAACTTAACAAATTAGTAAAAATGAAAGATAATAGTATAATATGATATATAAAAATATGGAAGAAAAAAATTGCAACCATTCTAAGAACTGGTGTCACATGTACAAGACTCTAAATGTAGAATACTAAAAAGAAATACAAGTCTCAAATATCTAGTTCTCAAATAGATTATAACATAATAAGGACTCCTCAAAGGTCTGCTAAGGACCAAAGCAGCTACCTCAAGGAATATCTAGAAGGTCAATCTCGAACTGAGAGAAACCTAGCAGGATGGACCGAGCTCACAACCTATAAAAATGTAGCAAGGGGTGAGCACCAAATAACAGGGTACTCAATGAAATGGAACTAGTCTAAAGTAAATCAATGAAGAACACAAGTAACTCCTTAAATCCCAACCACAATCCATCACACTACAAACCTGCACTCAGAAAAGTCACAACATAATATAATGTAGAGATCACAATAATATAGATACATTTATCAACTGGTATATTATCTCAATACACAAGAGTATAAGTAGACCCAACAATTATGAACAAAAGGGGATAAGATAAGCATACAACATACAACATTATCAACCAAGTATGATGTGAGATGAAGTGTATACTATGAGGTATATATAATGCAATGCAATACCAAATAATTGTGATGCATGTCTGTACTAGAATACATATCCACTGATCTGATATGGTTGTTTGTCTTAGTCGAAACCCATGAGGGATATATCTGAACACCACCGGAAAAGACTTTGACTAATATTCACCCACTCAGAAGAGACCTTGAGCCATCCGGAAGATACCTTAGACTAAACTCACCTGCCTCAAAAAGACCTCAGGTCGTTCGAAAAAGACCTCAGACCCCACTAGTTGAGGCCTCGGTCACCAATCCACATGTTGTATTTCTCACATCTTGACCGTAACCATCATAAGTATCAATGCACAAATAATAATAAATACAACATGCATAATCATAATTATATCACAGTGTCATCATCATAATGATCTCAATATCTCAATACCATCAACATTTCAATATCATCAGTGTCTCAATAACATCCATATCATAATTTTATCAATGTCTCAATATCATCAATATCACAATCTCATCAGTGTCTTAATAACATCAATATCACATTCTCATCAGTGTCTCAATATCATTAATATCATAATCTCATCAGTGTCTTAATATCATCAATGTCTCAATATCTCAACCATATCACAATATATGTACTATCTCACTATAAATAATGAATAATTCACAAGGTCACATAGATTACATAATCACCATTTATTTATAGATCAATATATCAATATTCGAGCAAGTATTCAATACGAATAGTCATGATCAAGCCTATAATAATACGATTCTACCCCAAATGCTCAATTCCATACATATAGGAGCATACAAGGTTCAATCATACCTAAAAAAAAATTAGAAGTCCACTTGCCTAAAATAAAGTCTCGAATCAAGTAGTAATCGCTGCTTTACCCCTCTTTCGGTACTCTAAATCACTAAAATCTAATCAAATATGCCATCATAATCACATAACAAATTCGATGACACTAAAATTAATCAATTTCAAGGAAAGGGTAAAATGGTAAAAAATCTCATGCTAGAAAAATATTGCCAGAATATGTAAATTAGTGAATGAAAATGTTCTCAAAATAAGGAATCCAATGGTGAAAATGATTTAAAAATGGAGCTAAGATGAGAGAGAAATCAACAATTAAAGTTTAGGAATCAAAGTCCCAAATATCCCTAAATTCCACCATTTAAATCCCAAAATTAGAAGTTAAAATCACAAATTAAACAATGTATATCAATGAAATCAGTTAGAAAATAGTTAACAATCACTTTGCCTTGAAAAGCCAAAAAGTCTCTCTCAAATGAAGCTTGAAAGTGTAAAAATGGTGAAAATGGATTTTAGAACGTATTTGTAGTGATTGGCACTCTTCAGGAACTAAATACACTCCGCGAGCGTGGAGTAGGACCAGGTTCACCTCCGCGAACGTAGAGGCCTGGACTGTGAACACTGAGAAGAACCAGGTTCATTTTTGTGAATGCAGAGAGGTCTGGACCACGAACACTGAGAAAAACTAGGTTCACGTTCGTGAACGCGGAGAGTAAGAGGGGGCTGCACTAGAAACTTGTACCAGCAATGCACGACTAAAACTAAAACTCGATATGGGAACTCGAAACTCATCTGAAATCAAATTTTTACAAACCAAATATGTATCCATATTAGAAACGGTGATCCAGAATCAATGGAATAATAAGAAATAGATTTAGAGGCTTTCATGACACATTTAACAATGCAAGTCAAATAAAGTAGTTTCAGACTCAAAAACTCAAAAATATTCTCAGAAGCTCTTAAAATTACAACAAAGCCATTTCTATTGTTACTTTGACCATCTAGAACTACTGAAATTTTAGAATTTTAATACAAGCTCACAGACTCTGAATGTTGACGAAAGTCAACCTTATGATCTAAAATGAACTGAAAATGCAACTTTGGACCTAAAATCTCTGTTTTAACTCTGAATTCAATTTTGCAAGTTCTTTTAGACCAGATTTGATATTTTGGAACTGATGGAATTGACAAAATCAAATTTTGTCACTCGAAACTATATAACCTCAAACTCAAAATTTTCAACTTTAAGCCTTTTAAAACTCTTTCTTTTACAAAATTCCATCATTTTTCAAGATTTTCAAAATCTGACTTTTAGACTTATCCAAATATTATCCAAGATAACTTTTGGGAAGAGCAAAATAATAATTAGGTTGAAAATGCCAAAAATGACCTTTAGGGTCATTACAGGAGGGTACCATTGATGCAGATGACACTCAGAGATTGTAACACCCCAAAAATTTTAGAAGTGAAATAGGTTCTAAAACCTAGTTCTACAAGAGAGTTTACGAGCCATGGTTTGGAGTATGACCTGTGGACCAGGTCATAGGAGGTGTTCCAGAGTTCAAAATATTTGGCTAAGTATAAGAGGGATTTCACGAGAGGGAACACAACCCATAACCTATTCCACAACCCATCTGACAAGTCATAGAATGAGATCCAAAAATTCATAATTTTTGTTTGATTTCATGAGAGTGAACCATGACCGGTAACATGTTTCATGGGTTGTCTATTGATTTGTAGAATGATTTTTAGAAACTCATATTTTGGGTTGATTTCCATGAGAGTGAACCACGACCCATAACATATTTCACGAGCCATCTATTATTTTGTAGAATGAGTTCCAAAAACCCATATTTTGGATTGATTTCTACGAGAGTGAACCACGATCCGTAACCTATTTCACGGGTTGTCTGATGATCTGTAGAATGAGATGCAAAAACTCCAATTTTGATATGCTTTCCACGAGAGAGGACCACGACCTATAAGCTATTTCACAGGCCATAAAAGGGGTTTTGTGGTCTACTTTTTTCCATTGTTTTTTAATAAACAATGATGTTTTGGGATTCATTAAGGGTCCTTATCAGTACCCTAAGGGTATTCTTCCCTTATTCAACATTAAACTTTTTTAGAGAACAAATTGGAGAGTTGTGATTGTTCTTTGATTTCAAAGTATGTAAGGCTAACTAAAACATGGATTATGTTCTTCTATGTGCCCCTTAATCTGCATTGATAGAGTTGTGAATGAATTAAGTCTCCCATGAATGTTTCTTGAAGGTTTCTCTAAAATCCTAATGTATATCTAGAAAATCTTGCATGAAATTACTCTTTTATGAATTAAATGCTTGAAATTAACTGATTTTACTTTCTACATGAACCCTAGAATGAATTTTTATTATTTTTACATATTACACTTAAATGAGCATGCATGAGTATAATTTGAGCCTAAAGAGTTTATAGAATTTCCTAAGTGTTTTTAACTTTGTTTTTGTTTTCCTAAATTCTATGACATAGAATAATGCATGATTGAGTCTTTATGAGTAAAGAGTTGACCCTTAAAAATAATATAACCAAACATTTGATGGTTGATGTGATAAATTGAGTTGACAAATGTCCAATGGGACTAGTTGAATAAGTTAACCATATGATTGATGTCTTATGATTATGTTGAGTCTTGAGAGAAGTATTGAGCACCGAATTGAGTAAGAGTAAGTTCCACTTGAAATCAATAACTACGTGGCCAGCGTAGGAGAGAATTGAACCATAAAAATGGATGTTTCCCTATTATCCCCAAAAGAGGACTTGATGTTACTATAGTGGATCCATTGATGGGATGCCCTTTACCCTGATAAGATATTGGATGGATGTGGCAAGAATATCGCTTCATTGTGTCACTACCGGCTTATAGGTGATAGTTGTCAGTTAGAGAAACTCCTAAATAGGCCTTAAAAATACTCTAAGTGGATTGAATTAGATGGTATGTGAGTATTTATTGTCTAAACTGTATTCTTACTTTAGACTCTTGACTTGATGATTGAGTTCCTTACTTCTTGAGTTGAGCTATTTTGAGTTGATGTTATTCTACCTTTATATGTTTCATTCTATTATTTTACATACATGTACATTCCACTATTGACGTCCATTTGTGCCTGCATCTTTTTATGATGAAGAGACAAATACTAGCAGTCATTAACAGATGCCCCATTGAGGACCTTTTTATATTCAACTAGTTGGTGAGTCCTCCCCTACATTCGGAGGATATTATGTTTCTTTCTAGCTTTGAGTTCAGACTTATTTTATTTTATTTTGAGGTAGCCATAAAGTTGTCATTAGCACTATTTAGTCAGATGTTTAAGAGGCTTCATAGACTAGATGGTCGAGTTGTGATTGGATGTTATTTTGGCCAGTTTCTCTCATACTAGTCTTACTTAGTTGGTGGAAAGATTGTTTGGCCTCTTATTGTCATTTATCATTGTATTTCTTTAACTATTCTTATTCATTGACGTCTCCCACTATTAGAATGTGATTGAACGAATGTGATAAGGCCGAGTGGTTCACTTGGGGGCTAGCGATAGTCTCTGAGTGGGAACACAACAAGGGTACCCTCCCGAGGCATGACCGAGATGATTGCTAGTCCCCAAGAAAACCACTTGGCCTCATCACATTCATTCAATCAATATTTAACATATCAATGAAAGACTAAAGATAGTAAAAGGATGGACAATCTCAATAAATAAATGGTCAAATCAAGTCAATGACGCTAGTATGAAAGGAACTAGCTCAAAATAATATCCAGTCAAACAAATCAATTGTAGTCTATGAAGCCTCTATCAACTATTCAATAGTGCTAATGACAGGTCCATGGCTACCTTAAATAAAAATGAAAGTAAGTCTAAAGTCTAACTGTAAAAGCTAGATAAAATAAATCATGTGCACCCTTCGAGAGCAGAGAGGACTCACCAATCAACTAAAAAATGGGGGTGATCTTTAACGAAATGCATGTTGACAATCTCTAATACCTGTCTCTACATCATAAAATGATACAGTCAAAATGGATGTCAGTATGTGAAATGTACGAGTATGTAAAATGGCTGAATGAAACATACATCAAGGTAGAATATTATCAACTCAAATAACTCAAATCAAGAGATAAGGAACTCAATATAAGTATGTCAAATATTTATCTAAAATAAGAATAAAGAGTAAACCATCACTCATCAATACAATCCAATTAGAGTACCATCAGTATTGAATCTATTTAGGAGTTTCTCTTATCCAACAATAATTACTTTTTAGCTAGTGATTGCACAACAATCCCGTTGATGTTGCCACAATCATTCAATACCTTGACGGTGTAAGAATGAATCGATCCAAAATGGATCCAATCCAACAAGTCCTCTATTATTTTAGGGACCTATCAAGAGAAAATATCTGACTTAATGGTTCAATCCTTTCCAACATCTGGTGACATAGTTAATGAGTTCGAGTTGGACTTACTATCACTCGATTCGGTATTCAATAGTCTTCCTAACACTTAATGCTCATACATAATCAATCCCAATCAGCCCAATCACAAATCAGTGAGTCTCTTAATGGACTTTTTTAGCTCACCAGTTATATCAAAATTAAGCTTTTCGGCCTATCAACCATCTAATCAAATCTCAATCACATCTTTCAACAATTCAACCAATCAATCTCATCGACCTTTCAAGAGTGAAATAGACAATCATATAAGAGGACTTTCAATTTAGACTAATCTTTTAAAATTTATTTATGAGGACTCTTAGGACCATTAAGTTCCATCAAACTATCATCATGCTCACATCATAGCCACAATCAACATTCTTAAATCATGGCTCTAGACTCAATCCCTAGGTTCATTCATGCAATCTGTTTTGAAGAAATATGTTGGGTTTATGAAATAACTCATGCTAAAACATTTATTCAGTAATTCAAGTTTGTGATGATCATCAACATATGAAAATACATAGAATGTATAAAATTTGCAAGAAAACATTGGAGAAAACATGCATAAAGACCCAATACTTTTATCTATCAATATATCTCAATTAAGGGACACATGGAAGAATAATTTAATGCTTTAGGTTAGCCTTACATACCTAGGATGAGATGAACAAGCAATTCGCAAGAGTTCCTTATTGAATCCCTAACTCTTTTATCCTCTTCTTAGCCCTAGTTTCTTAGTGAGAACGTAATAGGGACTTTTGAACCCTTTTTAGGCCAAAAATAACCTATATTGGTCATGGATTAATTTTAGGAAGGCTAGAGAAAAGTTTAGAATGCCTCTTGAAAAATTAAAAAATTTAAACTTCGATGGTATAGGTGGGTGAACCACGTTCGTGACGCGGACCTGTCGCATACATGTTTATTTGTTTCTTAAAATTTTCCAATTGACTTTCTAATCTCATAGAAAATAATGGGACCAAAACTAAGTGACAGTTCGCAACAAGTCCGCGATGCAAACATATTGCATACTTTTCTAAAATTATGTTTTTATCCTAAAAACTATCGTTCGATCCGATTGCTCTAAAAATCAACCAAGACCATTTTTTCACACATTTTTTGTGTTGATCATATTTCTGGCCTTGGATTTGCCAAAAACAATTGGGAAGAAGCGTTATGCAAGCGTCTCTCATCTAAGGGTATTTTAATAATTTTATTGGGTGTAACATTATCTCCCCATTAGGATCATTTGTCCTCGAATGAAGAGTAAAGATGGACTCGAGATACGAATAACAATCAAGACTCCTCTCAACAATTAATCAACCAATCAAACTATCATCTAATCAATAATCTAGACAATCATTATTCAAACTCAAGAATAGACAAATCAAGTCAAGTTAAGGGTAGGATGTTACCTTTAAAATTCTCATCATTAGGCACGAATAGATGTGGGTATTTGGATTTCATATCTTCCCACGTGGCTTCCTCAACAAATTGATTTCTCTACAAGACTTTGACTGAGGCTATCTCTTTGGTTCTCAATTTATGAACTTTACGATCAAGAATATGGATTGGAACCTCTTCATAGGACGAGCCATCTTTCACTCCAATACTATCAATGAGGATTATCAATGAAGGATTCCCCAAACACTTCTTTAGTATTGAGACATGAAAAACTGGATGAATCAAGGCTAACTCGGATGGCAACTCTAATTCATAAGCAACACTTCCAATCCTTCTCATAATCTGATAAGGACCAATATAACGGGGACTCAACTTCTCCTTCTTGCCAAATTGCATGACACCCTTCATGGGTGACACTTTCAAGTATATCCAATCATTCTCCTCAAACTCTAAGTCTCTTCTTCTCATGTCAATTAGGACTTCTAGTGGCTTTGTATAGTCTTTAACCTCTCTCTGATAACCTTCACCTTCTCCATAGATTGATGAACCAGGTCAGGATCAATTAAATCAACATCACTAACTTCAAACCACCTATGATCTATATCTTCTACCATACAAAGCTTCATAGGGAGACATCTCAATACTTACATGATAACTATTGTTATATGCAAACTCAATCAAAGGTAAGTGGTCATCCCAATTTCCTTTGAAGTCAAGAACACAAGCTCTTAGTTTTTCCTCTAATGTCTGAATTGTACGTTCTACTTGGCCATCTATCTGGGATGAAAGGCTATATTAAGATTCACTTTTGAACCCTATCCTTTCTGGAAAGATCTCCAAAATTGGGATATGAATTGAGCTTCTCTATCCGAGATAATATACAAGAGAACTCCATGAAACCTCATAATCTCGCAGATGTACAACTTGACATACTCTTCTATAGTGTTGGTCGTCTTAACTGCTAAGAAGTGAGTTGATTTGGTCATTATATCCACAGTCATCCATATCAACTTTTGTTGCTTTTAGGACCTTAAAAAATGGTAATGAAGTCCATATTGATCATCTCCCACTTTTATTCAGGAATCTCAAAGTTTTGAGCCAATCCACATGGCCTTTGGTGCTCAACTTTAATTTGTTGGAAATTTGGGAACTTAGAGACAAATACGTCAATATCCTTCTTTATTCCACTCTACCAATATACTTCTCTCAAGTCATGGTATTTTCTTGTAATGTTAGGATGAATGGAATACCTAGAGCTATGGATTTCACCCATAATTCTATCTCGAACACCATCAATATTTGGATACACACAATCTACTCTGGTATCTCAGCATACCATCTCCCCCTTTGGATAAAATCATCACCTTTTGTTTATGGACAACTTGTTTCAATTGAAGTAGAAAAGGATCTTAGTGTTGCTTTGCTTTCACCTCCTCCACTAAAGATGAAGCAAGATTATTTTGGATATTGACTCCTCCTTCATAATTCTCTTCGAGTTGAACTCCTAATCGGGCCAATCTATGCACTGTTTTATTCAACTCTTTCTTTCCTTCCTTAACATGGGAAATACTACCCATTGACAACCTGCTAAGAGCGTCAATAAAAATATTAGCTTTACCTAGGTGGTAGAGAATGCTCATGTCATAGTTCTTGAGCAACTCCAACCATCTTCTCTATCATAGGTTGAGCTCCTTTTGACTTAAGACGTATTGCAGGCTTTTGTGATCAGTAAACACATCTACATGCACTCCATACAAGTAGTGGTGCCAAATCTTAAGTGCAAATACCACTGCTGCCAACTCAAGATCATGGGTTGGATAATTCTTCTCATGGACCGTAAGTTGTCTGGAAGAATAAGCAACAACCCTTTCCTTCTACATCAATACACACTTCAATCCCACTCTTGAGGCATCACAATAAATTACAAACCCGTCAGTCCCTTCAAGTAAGGTCAACATTGGGGCAGTAGTTATCCTTGTTTTTAGCTCTTGGAACCTCTTCTCACATTTATACAACCATTGACACTTGATCCTTTTCTGAGTCCGTCTAGTCAATGGTGTGATATGGAAGAATATCCTTCAACAAATCTATGGTAGTAACCTACCAACCCCAAAACAATTCTTATGTCAGTCGAAGAGGTTGGTATGGGCTAGTTCTTAACCACTTTAATCTTTTGAGTGTCTACTCAAATACCATCGCCCAAGAAAACATAGCCGAGAAAAGCCACAGACTTGAGCCAAAATTCACACTTCAAAATTTTTGCATACAACTCATTATCTTTGAGAGTCTGGAGAACAATCCTGAGGTGGTTGGCATGCTCCTCTTCACCCCTAGAATAACCAGAATGTCATCAATGAACACGATTACAAATATATCAAGGTACTATCTGAATACTCCGTTCATCAAATTCATAAAGGCTACAGGCGCATCTATCAACCCAAAGAACATGACCAAGAACTTAAAATGGACATAACGGATCCTAAAGGTTGTCTTTGGGATATCACATTCCCTCACCTTCAAATGATGGTAAGCAATCTGAGATATATCTTTCAAAAGCAAGAGCCACCCTAAAGTTGGTCAAATAGATCATCTACCCTGGTGAGAGGATATTTATTCTTTATTGTGACCTTGTTCAATTGCCTATAATCAATACACATTCTAAGAGACCCATATTTCTTTCGCATGAATAGGACAGAAGCACTCCAAGGAGAAACACTCGGCCTAATTCAACCCTTCTCTAGCAAATCTCTCAATTGCTCTTTAAACTCTTTCAACTTAGCAAGATCCATTCTATAAGGTGGAATAGAGATAGGCTTAATAATTGAAAGAATATCAATCCCAAAGTCAATCTCTCTATCAGGAGGGACTCCAAGCAAATCTTCAAAAAACTCATTCACAATCGGGATTGCCTCTAGAGTAGGAGACTCAACATTATCAGTCTTAATTCGCACGAGGTGATAGATACAACCTTTATAGATTAGCTTTCTGGACCTAAAGTAGGAAATGAACTTACATTTAGGTGCATTTGAATTTCCCTTCCACCCTAGGACCGGTTCATTCGGGAATTGAAACTTAACAGTTCGGGTCCTACAATCAATGGAGGCATAGTAGGCATAAAACCAATCCATGCCAAGGATCACATTGAAATCAATCATCTTCAATTCTATCAAATCAGTAAGGGTATCCCTATGATGGATGGATACTGCACAATCTCTATAGATTCTTTCAGCTAGAATAGACTCACTATGTGAAGTAGACATACTGAAAGGTTCAAGAAGACACTTAGGAATTCTATCAAATATATTAGCCACATAAGGAGACACAAACAATAATGTGGCACCAGGATGTATCAAAATGCAACAATCAAGGGTAAAGACTCGGATCATAACCATCACAATATCTTGGGAATTCTCCTGATCTTGGTGACTACCCATGGCATACAAATGGTTTGTAGCCCTGTTTGCGCCCGTAGTGGTGTCGATGTAGAAGATTGAGCCTTATCAGCCCACTTTGGATAATTCCTCTGAAAGTGACCTAGTTGGAAACACTTGTAGCATACATAACCTCCCTCATGACATTTTCCCAAGTATAATTTGTTGCATTTGCCACATGGTGGCTAGCCCTGTGAACCTTGAGCCAAACTAGCCTGTGATTAAGATCCTTGGGCTCTAAAATTCTAAGATCTCTGTTCATCCCTGCTTTTATGTGCAGGTGCAATGGAAGATGAAGGCGCTGACCCTAATTGAAACCTATTGTCATTCCTATTCCTTCTCTTCCCAACATCATGGCTGGATGCCTTCACTTTCTTATTTCTGTACTCTTCCTTGTCTTGCTGCCTTTCCTAGTTATCTTGTTGTACATAAGTCATCAACCTTTTAATATCCATATCATTCACAAGCATATCTCCCCTTCTATTTTTCTTCGGTCCCTTGTTCAACCCATTAACATACAAACCTATTTTCCCTCTCATATCTGCAACCATATCCAGAGCATAGCGGGACAACTGTATGAACTTAAGACCATACTCCTTCACCATTATGGGGCCTTATTTCAGATTCAAGAACTCTCTTAACTTGGCTCCCTCAACTCTCTCGAGATGAAACACCCCAAGAAAGCTTCCTCAAACTTTGCCCAATTAAGAAGTAGAGAAACCTCTCCTCTACCCTTCTCCTAATGGTCAAACCATAGTCTGGAAACCCCTTTGAGTTGGTAGGCAACCAACTCAACTCTATCAACATCAACCACATGCATCACCTGAAACACTTTCTAGAGATCATCAATGTAGTTATCTAGGTTATCATTGGGTGTAGACCTTGTGAACTCAGGAAGGTTCATCCTGAAGAACTTGTGGACTTTGGATGTGTTTTGTGCATCCTGTCTACCTGCTTCTTATCTAGTGGAAGATCTATCATGACTTGACCTAAAGCCTGGATAGCCTGGCGAAGCTTAGCATTCAAGATTTTGGTTTGTGGTAGCTATTTAGGGATGGATGGACCTATGGGTTCATCATGATCCTGGAGCTCGGGTTGGTTAACATTTTGTCTAGCTGCACACCCTTTTCCTCTAACAGCTCTTCTTGGAGGTATGATCATAAAATTCTATAAACGCGTAACACACGAATTAGAAAAGAGTTTTTATAGAGTTTAACTCTATATCATGAGCCAAAATATGAAACAAGTGTAATATTTCCTAATGTCATATAGCATCCTACTTGTAAAAAGTAGTTCATAACACACTCATAAATAAGACTCTACTAGATACGATTTCATAGACTCCCTAGGACACTTGAACTCTATGCTCTGGCACCAAGTTGTCACGCCCTGGGAGGGTACCTTGGACGTGGCCGACACACAGAGACTATTTCTAGTCTTTAAATGAACCACTTGGCCTCATCACATTTATTCATCAATATTTAACATATCAACGAAAGACTAAAGATAGTAAAGAGGTGGACAATCTCAATATATAAATGGTCAAATCAGGTCAACGAGGATAGTATGAAAGGAACTGGCTCAAAATAATATCCAGTCAAAAAAATCAACTCTAGTCTATGAAGACTCTATCAACTGTTCAATGGTGCCAATGACAAGTCCATTGCTACCTTAAATAAAAATGAAAGCAAGTCTAAAGTCTAACTCTAAAAGATTGATAAAATAAATCATGTGTATCCTTCGAGATCAGGGAGACACACCAATCAACTGAAAAGTGGAGAAGATCCTTAACGAAACACCTGTTGATGATCTCTAGTACTTGTCTCTGCATCATAAAATAATTCAGTCTAAATGGACGTCAATTCGTGGAATATACGAGTATGTAAAATGGCTGAATGAAACATGTATCAAGGTAGAATACTATCAACTCAGATAGCTCAAATCAAGAGATAAGGAACTAAATCAGGATGTCAAATGTCTATCTAAAGCAAGAATAAAGAATAGATAATGACTCATCAATACAATCTAATCCAATCATAGTACCATCAATATAGAACCTATCTGAGATTTTCTCTTATCCGACAACAATCACTTATGAGCTAGTGATTGTACAACAATCCCATTGATATTGTCATAACCATTCAATACCTTGATAGGGTAAGAACGAATCGATCCACAATGGATCCAATCAAATGAGTCCTCTATTGTTTCAGGGACTTATCAAGAGGAAACATTCAACTTAATGGTTCAATCCTTTCCTATGTTTGGTGATGTAGTTAATAAGTTTGAGTTAGACTTACTCTCGCTTAATTCAGTGCTCAATACTCCTCCCAAGACTCAATGTTCATAAATAATCAATCCTAATCAACCCAATCACAAAATAGTGAGTCTCTTAATGGACTCTTTCAATTTATTAGTTTTATCATAATCGAGCCTTTCGACCTATCAACCATCTAATCAATTCTCAATCATATCTTTCAATAATTCGACCAATCAATCCCATCAACCTTTCAAGATTGAAATAGAAAATCATGTAGGAGGACTTTCAATTTAGATCAATCTTTTAGAGTTCAATTATGAGGAATCTTAGGACCATTAAATTCTATCAATCTATCATCATGCTCATATCACAGGCACAATCAACATTCTCAAATCAAGGCTCTAGACTCAATTCCTAGATTCATTCATGCAATTGTTTATTAAGTAATACGTAGAGTTTATAAAATAACTCATGCAAAAATATTTATTCAATAATTTAAGTTTGTGATCATCAACATATGAAAATACATAGAATGTATAAAATTTACAAGAAAATATTCGAGAAAATATGCATAAAGTCCCAATACTTTCATCTATCAATCTATCTCAATTAAAGGGCACATGGAAGAATAATTTCATGCTTTAGGTTAGCCTTACATATCTGGGGTGAGATGAACAATCAATTAGCAAGAGTTCCTGCTTGAATCCCTAGCTCTTTTCTCCTCTTCTTAGCCCTACTTTCTTAGTGAGAACGTAATAGAGACTTAGAAATGGGTTTAGGAACCCTTTATAGGCTAAAAATGACCTACATTGATCGTGAATTAAGTTTAGGAGGGATGGAAAAAAGTCTAGAATTCCCCTCAAAAAGTAAAAAATTTAAACTTTGGTGGTACATATAGGTGAACCAGGTTCGCGATGTGGACTTGTCACATACACGTTCATTTTTTTTGAAAATTTTTGATCGACTTTCTAATCCCATAGAAAATAATGGGGCCACAATTAAGTGAAAGTCCATGAAAAGTTTGTGATGCAGACATGTCGCGTACTTTTTTGGAATTACATTTTTATCGCAAAAAATTATCTTTTGATCTGGTTGCTCTAAGATCAACGAAGACCATTTTTTCATAAAATATTTCTTGTTGGTCATATTTCTGGCCTTGGATTTTCCAAAAGAGTTTGTAAAGATGTGTTATACAAGCGTCTCTCATCTAGAGGTATTTTTATAATTTTATTGGGTGTAACAGAGAGAACTGATATTTGATATTGTAAAGTGATTATCAAAAAATGAAAAGAGAAATGCAACATGAAAATTAGCAAGTATGATTCAATTAAACAAATTAATAAGATAAATTTGAATATTAATTTTTCAATCAAAAAGTTACAATATTAGTTATACAGTACTAATAACACCTACTTATAAGGAACTAATTAATTTTATAAATTAAAAAAGTTTCAGCAGTAAGATTTTATGGAGAAAAGTATACCCAAAATCTAATAAATTAAGTATGCAAACATAATCCGAACAATAGAGAACAGAAAAAGGCAATTTGAATGGAACTCAAATAGAAAAGGGAAAAGAGGAGAAGAAGTAGTAGATACTTTTTTTAACTATATATTTTTTAATGTATATGTTGATGAATCCTTATGGACGAAGTACGTGAAAAATTTTATAGATAATTTTCAATGTATATAAATTGTAGATTTTTATAGACATATAAATTGATTTCAACTTTTTGATAAAAACTATCCCCTTATCTCTCCACGAACTTAAAAATCCTATCAAACTCACTTTGATCTATTTGTTCTACTGACCTATCCCTTTTCTTTTAAACTACCATTAAATTTGTATAACATAAATATACATTATCTCATTTCATTTGAACCTTGATTTTCAAAAACCTTATGCAAGTAACAGTTGATATTTGCCAAGTACTTCGATCTCTAGCGTCAAGGGTTAACTCAACACCCACAGTGAGTAGAAAAGCAATGGATATGTTGGTACTGTATTTGGGTTATCTTAGATTCTCAAAGCTTGAAGATTTTCGAGTTTGGAGAAAATCTACTTAAAACTTTCTAGTCACATCCTTGGACTTGCAAATATAAATGCAGTGACTTGAAAATCATATTATGTGTCTTTGTTACTATCATGCCCACTTTCTACAATTGTAATTTTCTCGATCTTGTCGTGTTCCATCAATCTTTTGACTTCACCAAGAATCTATGAATAAAATCAATTCAAAAATTATTTGCATTTTAAAAAAGATCATTTACAAAATAAAATAAAAAAAGTATTTAGATCATTAATCTATGTTGCTTGGACTCTTCAAAATTGTCATCACATTCATGTCAAATTCTTCAAGTAATGTATTTTTGAAGAATTTATCACGGGTACACTAATATTTTTAGAGAGTCTGAGCAACTTAATAAAGGAAATATTTACTTTGCTAGCAATCAATGGGTATGTTTTTTTCTCTTTTTGTCGTTTCTCCTCTGCAGGGAAAAAAGTCCACGTCAAAATCATCTCACGGCATGGAACAAAATTCTACCACTTTTTTCTTGTTTAAAAAAAAAATTCAAGAGAGCTTACCTTTTCTCGCAACAAAAAGAATTTAATGTGCACTTGTATAATTTTCCCTCTCTGCTTTCAAACAGAACTCTTATTCAACTTGAAAAATTCTTAGAGATTTATAACTAAAAATGAACTTCAGTCAATTATCACACTATAATTTATGTGCCTTTGTTTTCTTTTTGTTCTTTCAATAAGTGGTTCAGGCCTCAATTTCTATACCATAGCACTCTAAAGTTACAAAGAAAAAAATTAGGTTTGTACTTTCTGTACGAATAGTACGAAAATTGAACCTGATAAATTTAAATTCTGAACCTACTTCGAGTGATATGTTGGTCAATAGTGTTCCAAAGTCTTAGTGGAGCCAGTGGCTAAACTACACCTACTGTTTCTCAAATTTTGTGCATATACTCATGTGCATACATTATTTGAGTTTTTTTAATCTTTAAATTCTAATTAGACAATCACAGATTTACTAAAACTTGAATTGCATAAGTTTATCTCTGAAGATAGTAGAAAGAAAAATAAAAAAATGAAGATCAAGCAAAACGTTTACATAGTATGTAGGGAGAAGAAAGAGGAAAATGATAGAGAGAAGAAGACCTAAGGTTAGACGTAAGGAAGCCAGAAGGATGTGTTCTCAAGAAGCGGTGTCTTTTTTTATGAAGTGACTATTCATTTTTCATTTATAAAGAAAGAAGTTTTTCTATAATTTAAAAATGAGGAAAAAGTTGACTAAAGAAATATATATATATATATATATATATATATATATATATATATACACACGCATGTGCATACATTATTTGAGTTTTCTTTTCTATCTTTAAATTCTAATAAGAAAATCATGAATTCACTTAATCCTGAATTGCAAAAGTCTGAAGATAGTAGAAAGAAAAACAGAAATTGAAGAACAAATAAAAAGTTTACTTGGTATGTAGAGAGAAGAAAGAGAAAAATGTTAAAGAGAAGAAGGCCTAAGGTTAGATATAACGAGGCCAAAATGATGTGTTCTCAAGAAGTGATATTTTTTTTATAAAGTGACTATACGTTTTTCATTTAAAAAACAAGAAAGTTTTCTATAATTTAAAAATGAGGAAAAAGTTGGCTAAAAAAATAAATATAAATGTTGGCTTAAGAGAGCGCCACATCATCGACTTTAACATTCTCTTTTATATATATACTAATTTTTAGCATATGTGCTTTGCACGTGTGTATCGTGTTAACTAAAAATAGATGCATATAAAAATAATATATTATTACATGTATATGGTACTACTAGGTATAATATTTTTAAAAATAATGTAAATTTGTTTAATAAATAATGTATTTAAACACATTCCTTTTTAGTTTTATGTATGTTTCTCTTAAAAACAATTATTATTATGTCACTCAGTATATTTAATGTAAGAGTTATCTTTGAATAGAAGTCTTAACATATTCAATTTTATGAGGAATAAGTTTAGTTCGTCAATTATTTATTATAAATCTAGTCGGACACAATTTTAGTAGAAATCAAATTTCAGTAATAATTAAAATTGTAATATATTTTCAAAATATATTGCATCTCTGATCAAAAGTCTTAAATTAATAGGTAGTAATTCCCTAAAAGACAAGCTAAATGGCGTTTGTTCCTAATAAGTAGGATTATGTAGTAGTTTTATTAGTATTTAGTAAGAAAAATAAATGTAAGTGTTGAAATTTTATTGGAATTAAATTCTTAAATTAATTTGGACTATATTAAATTAAAGAAAATAGTCCAAATTATGTGGCAATCCAAGGCAAATTAAAGGGGCCACTAAAATCACACCACATGTCAGATTTATGTGGTAATCCAAGTCATATTAAATGAGCCACTAAAATCACACCATGTGTCAAATTTAGGTGGCAATTCAAATCAAATTAAATGAGTCACTAAGATCACACCACGTGTCAAAGTTATGTGGTGATCCAAATTAAATTAAATGAGCCACTAAAATAATGACACATATATATGTGACATGCTCTGGCCAATCAAATTAGGATTTTCCACCAAGAAATCTGATTGGTCAATTCAAACTGACCAATCAGATCACACAAGTACACCACTCACTAAAACTATAAATAGGTGTCTCATTATTCACCAAGGGCTTGGACAAGAAGAAGAAGCAAGAAGGGAGCTTGTGGATAAAAGATTATAAATTCTTTAGAATTTACAAGTTCAAGCAATCAAGTTCAAATTTAAGAACCAAGTGAAAAATCAAAATATTCAAGATCAAGATACTTGCTTACACTAATTATTCATCATAACCATACAAGGGTTCGTGATGTATAGTTCAAGTTCAAGATTCGAAGACAAGATTCAAGATCAAACTACTCAAACCTTGGATCTAATTTGAGTTCAATATTTTTTCTATTACCTGCAGAATCAGAGGATTATCATAGAGATTGTAACACCCACTACATTTTGAAATTCATAATATATTTGTTACTCCAAATTATTTTGTCTTGACTAGAAAATCTACTGCGTACAAATTTTGGCACACCCAATGGGACCTCTCTACCTCTCATCTCTTTACATGAATCATCAAATTTCAAGAACGCTAGTGTGACATCTAAGAAGTTTGACTCCAAATTTGTTGTCACTAAGGCTACTGATTCCAAGTTTTTCTCCGAGGTAGAAAACATACTAGATGCTACCATGAAAACCTTGGTACCCATCACTAGGAACAAAGCAAATCAACAAACACTTCAAGTGTCGTCCGCATCAGTTTCTATTTTGAGCCTTCCATCTTCAAAGAGGGTAAGATTATTTCTGAATGAATTGGAAGAAGGAGAAAATATAGCAGAGATCATTGAAAAGACATTGGCTTGGCTCAGTTCATTTAAGACAAAAGATCATACTGATCAAGAAGAAAATGATATCTTGATCATTAGATCTCCTCTAGTCACTCCTCGTAACTTGTTCCAATCAAAGTTTTAGTTTGAGGAAAAATCCATGTTTTAATCCTTCATTGTTAATGGCCATCTAAGAAATGGTGATTAATACTTCGACTGTTGATTAACAATTTACAAGTTTGAAAAAGGCAAATGAAGGTCTAACAAAAATACATACAAGATCAAGATAGTCAAATTATCAAGCTGGCGGACAAATTTGAAAACGTTATGGAAGAGGATTCAAGTAATACACCTAGAAAACGTCCCATGGTACAAGAAAAGGGAGAGTTATCTATGAAACAAATACATATTGGTTATAAACTACAAGTATCTTCCAAGAGGGGACTTCTCATCCATCAACTAAAGAACTTAATCATGGGGACTATTAAGGGTAAGTATGATGTTTATTCAAAACTTTTGTTTACCTATTCCAAGACATATACATCAAGAATAGATGCTTTGAAGATGCCTGTAGGTTACCAACCTCTAAAGTTTCAACAATTTGACAGAAAGAGAAATCCAAAGCAATACATTATACGCTTTGTTGAAACTTGCAATAATGTTGAAACATATGGAGACTATCTGGTTAAATAATTTGTGTGCTCCTTGCAAGGAAATGCCTTTGATTGGTATACATATCTGTAGGATGGTTCCATTGATAGTTGGGCGCAACTTGAACATAAATTCTTTAATTATTTTATAGCATAAGGAGTACCATGAGCATGGTAGAACTCAAGAACACACGTCAATGGAAGGATGAATGGGTAATTTAGTTTATCAATTGATGGAAGAATGCAAGCCTCAATTGCAAGGATAGACTTAGTGAGTCTTCTGGAATAGAAATGTGTATTCAAGGAATGCATTGGTGACTTCGTTATATCCCGCAGGGCATCAAACCCAAGTGATTTGAGGAACTAGATATGCGTGCTCATGATATGGAGTTAAGCATATCCTCAAGTGGAAATGAAGGACCATCTATCTTTGAGCCTCGCAAGGGAAAAGACAAAATTGAGGCGAAGAAAGAGAGCAAGTTTGCACCCAAATCTGAAAATAAAGAGTCAATTAATGTTAATGTCGTCCCGTTGAAAGCTACTACAAAGCTAAGCAAAAATAAAAGTGTGAAGACTATAACTTTTTGGGATAATGAAAGCTAACTTTGAAGGAAATGTAGGCAAAAGAGTACCCATTCTTGGACCCAGATGTTCCATCAAATTTTGAAGAGATTTTGGCATTGAAACTCTTTGAGTTACCTCAAATAAAGTGCCCAGACAAAGTTGGGAAGACTTATGATCCAAATTACTATAAATATCATCGTTTAAAGGTAATCCTATTAAAAAGTTTTTTATTTTTAAAGACAAGGTCATGGACTTGGCTAAAAAGGGAAAGATATTACTTGAAGACGAGAAAGCAAGTTCGAATAAGATCTCTATCACTTTTGGATCGCTTGATACTATAGTCCTTTGTAAATTTGTTGAAGTTCATGATTGTGGAGATATCCTAGCCATAATACAATAGTGATGATCATCTTTGGTGACTTCGAATCAATTTACTTCAGCACGTCATCGTTCTTTCCTTTGATGAATAAAATAGTCATGGAAGAAAACTCTGAGAGAAACCAATCTTGTGGTAATCATACTGATGATGGAGGATGCATTTTTGTAACACGATGAAAACATTGCAAAATGAGCTCACAAAAAGAGCCAAGTAAGAGGATTACAAGAAGAAAGATGAAGAAACAACCCATGTAATGACCCAAAAATTTTTGAACTTTGTAGTGGTTGATCAAGGTCTATTTTGAACTTGTTTTGTTTGGCTTGTGACCATTATGGGTTGTACTTATGTGGTTATGTTCAAAGAAATCACGTTGATTCAGTTTTGCACAAGGTCATGTGGATGGGCTGAATTTGAATGGCTATATCTCTTGGTAAGGAATGAGCTGTGTGGGCCAAGACCTATCAAAGTGAAGCTCTTTGATTTATCTTCGCAATGCAATTAGTCTCACTCAATTCGGAGTTAGGAGATGAAAATTATGGTTGTTATGGTGAGACTGCCTGTGCACGGAAGTGTGCTGGAAAGAGGAGGAACAAAGTTGGCTAAGGCAGGGCCACACGGAAGGACCACAGACCTTATGGGGCTTCACGACCCGTGAGCCCGTCCGTGGGTTGATCCAGAGTATGGGATAGGTGTTGGACCAAGGCCCCAAACTAAGTGAGGCTCCACGGACCACTTCACGGTTCGTGTGGTGCCTCACGGTTTGTGAGGGCACCCGTGGAGTGATCCAAAGAGTTGCTTGGACCTTGGACCAGAACTCCGAGCCAAGAAAGGCTCCACGGACCAGTTCACGGTCCGTGTGATGCCTCACGGCCCGTCATCCAACCCGTGGAGTTGTCCAAAAAAGTTCCTAAGATGCAAGCCAAGTCATGACCAAGTGTAGCCACATGGTCAAGTTCACAGACCGTGAGCTGTTGTACGGTCCGTATAGCTGTCCTGCGTCTCTAGTTCCCAGTTATTTTCTCTGTTTCACTAATGGTTAAATTGTAATTTTGATTGATCCTAGGACCGTTTTAGTCTTTCTAAACTCTCCTAAAACCCCTTAATCGAACCCTAATCACTCTTAATTTATTCAATCTCTTAAATCTCTTCAAAACACTCTCTATTTTCTTTTAACCTCCATTGAAGACAAGCTTGGGAATTTGGGAAAAATCAGTTCTTCTTCAGAATCTTCTTATTTCTCTTGATTAATTCAAGGTATGTGGCTTGATTCATGGTTTCTCTTTCAACCATGAAGACCTAAAAATATTTTTCTTTAATTTAATGAATTTTAATTTCTTTGAAAATGAGTCTTTAAGATTATAAATGATTTACTTGAAATTAAAGTGTGGGCTGTGTTAAATTATAAATTTCAAAGTGGATTGAGCCCCTAATTGATGATTTCCATTGATTTCATGATGATTCAAAAATGCATGTCCCCTTGGTTCTTCAATTCAAGTATGAGTATTAAGAATTTTGCTTTAAATTGATAATTTCATTATGCTTTGGATATGAACTTCTAGTATTGATGATTTAAATGATGATATCCAATACCCATGCTATTCTTGATCATCCATGCATTGCATTCATGAGCATGAAAGACTTGTTATGATGAAACTCTTGATAAGGGCTTGGCCCTC
>JBCEWC010004223.1:0-27873 GCA_038996855.1 Solanum aculeatissimum | reverse complement strand
GTAAAGGGGTTAGTTTGGTACTATGATGGCTTGATCGAGAGCCTTCGGGTTCTCCTTCGCCATGTCACATCTAGACCTCCTAATCGGGTCGTGACACTATTTCTGTTGTTCATAAGTTTATGGATGTTTTTTCTACTAATCTCCCAAGAGTCCTCCCGACAGTGACATTGATTTTACCATTGATGTTGAGTTAGGAACTAAGCCCATTTCTATTTCTCCGTACCATATGGCTCCTGCTAAATTAAAGGATCAGCTTCAGGGTTTAGTGAGTAAGAAGTTCATTCAACCTAGTGTGTCGCCATGGGGTACTCCAATTTTATTTATGAAGAAAAAGGATGGGTCGATGAGAATGTGTATTGACTATATATAATTAAACAAGGTGATTGTCAAGAACAAGTACCGTCTTCCCAAGATTGATGATTTGGTTGACCAGCTTTAGGGTGGAGCAGTGTTTTCTAAGATAGATTTGAGGTTCGAGTATCACCAGTTCAGGATTAGACCGTCTGATATTCCTAAGACTATCTTTTGGACGAGATATAATTACTATGAGTTTTTTGTCATGTCATTTGGGTTGACTAATGCACCTGTTGTATTTATAGAGTTGATGAATGGAATATTTCAATCTTATTTGGATTCTTTTGTGATTGTTTTTGTTAATGACAACTTGGTCTATTCCAAGACCGAGGTCGATCGTGTTAGACATTTGAAGATTGTGCTTTAGAGGATCACGGAGGAGAGGTTGTATACTAAGTTTTCCAAGAGTGAGTTTTGGCTCAAATGGTAGAATATTTTAGGAATATGGTGTCCAAGGAGGGCATCAAGGTTGATCCAGCAAAGATTGAGGTAGTTAGAGAGTGGACTAGACCTACTTTAGCTATAGAGATCTGTAGCTTTGTGGGTTTAGCTGGGTATTATCAACACTTTATGCAGGACTTTTCTACCATAGTACCTCATTGACTAGACTCACTCAGAAGAATGTAGCATTTGTCTGGTTGGAGGAGTGTGAGAAAAGTTTCCAAAAGCTCAAGGATTTGTTGACTACCGTGCCACTTTTGACCTTGCCTAAGGAGGATGTTGATTTCATTGCATAGTATAATGTATCAGGTGTTGACTTGGGGATGTGTTGATGCAAAAAGGAAAGGTGATTGCCTATGCCTGAAGGCAATTGAAGACCCATGAGAAGAACTATCCTACCCATGATCTAGAGTTGGCAACTATTGTCTTTGTCTTGAAGTTGTTGCGGCACTATTTGTATGGGGTTCATTGTGAGATCTTTACTGATTATTGTATCTTACAATATGTTTTTAGCTAGAAGGACTTGAATTTGAGATAGAGGAGATGGATTGAGATTCTAAAAGATTATGATTTGACCATTCTATACTATCTAGGGAAGGCCAATGTAGTGGCCAAGGCTTTGAGTAGGAAGACTTCTAGTACGGTAAGTTTTGTAGCCGTCCGGGTAGAGGAGCGACCCTTGGCTAAAGATATTCAAAGATTGTCCAATAGATTAGTGAGATTATAACTGTTTGATGATAGTGGTGTGCTTGCATTCCTAGCAGCCCGATCTTCCTTGATGAATTAGATCTGTGAGCGATATTTTAAGGATGAGAAGTTGTGTCTTATTCGAGATAAGGTGACTAGGGGTGAGGCCAAGGAGGTCGTACTTGATGCTAATGGGATTTTGACGATTGGGAGCCAAATTTATGTACCTGAGGTGGGTGACTTGATCAGATTGATACTTGTGGAGGTTTATTGTGCTAGATATTTCATTCACCTCAGAGTTATAAAGATATACCATGATTTGAGCTTGCACCACTAGTGGTGTGTCATGAAGAGTGATATAGTTGATTTTATGTCCAAGTTTTTGACCTACCCATAGGTCAACTATAAGAATTACATACTAGGGGGCGAGTTTTAGAGGATATTGGAAATAGGAGAAGATCATGATAGATTTTGTAGTTAGTTTGCCCACTACTGTGGGCGAGAATGACTCTATCTGGGTTATTGTAGACCATTTGACTAAGTCTGCACAGTCCATCTCAGTCAGGGTCAGGTACACGTTGGAGAAGTTGGCTCCCTTATATATTAGCTAAATTATGAGACTTCATGGAGTACCCATTTCTATAGTGTCTGATCGAGGTTTTTTATTCACTTTCCACTTCTAGAAGGTCCTACAATATGGTTTGGGCACCCGATTAGGCTTGAGTACAACATTGACAGTCTGAGAGGAATATTCAAGTGCTAAAGGATAAGCTTCGGTCATGCGTGGTTGACTTTGGTACTAGGTGGGATTAACATTTTCTTTGGCAGAGTTTGCTTATAACAACACTTATCATTCCAGCATCCTGATGGCACCTTTTGAGGCCTTGCATAGGTGAGATGTAGATCGCTCATAGGATGGTTTAATTCTATTGCGGTGGATAGCCTTGACACAGACTTTCTTAGAGATGTCATGTAATAGGTTTGTTTGATTCAAGGTCGGTTACTAATAGCCCAGAGCCTCTAAAAGAGTTATACTGAAAGGCATGTTCGACTCTTGGAGTTCATAGAGGGTGACAAAGTTTGATTAAGGATCTCACCCATGAAGGGTATCATAGGATTTGGTAAGAAGGGTAAGCTCAGCCCTAGCTATATTGGTCCTTTTGAGATTCTAGAGAGAGTGGGTCAGGTGTCCTACAAACTTGACTTGCCACCTAATTTATCTTCTATGCATCTGGTGTTCCATGTCTCTATGCTACAGAGGTATATTCTAGATGAGTCTCATGTGATATGTATTGATTTGACAGAGTTGGGTCCGAATTTAACTTATGAGGAGGAGCCAGTGGCTATTCTAGATAGATAGGTTCAAAAGTAGAGGACAAAGAAGATAGTTTCGACAAAGGTTTAGTGGTAACATTGATTCGAGGAAAAGGCTACTTGGGTGACAGAGTTGGATATGTGGACCTGCTACCCTCATCTTTTTTAGACTTTAGGTATTTCTTTTGCTCTATGTTCGAGGATGAATATGGTTTATAGTGGTGGATGATGTAATGACCCTAAAGGTTATTTTTGTCATTTCTGATAAAATTTTCTTTTTTTCCCCCCCGACCACTTACCCAAGTCATGTTTGAATGATTTTGAAAGTTGATTTTTGAAAATCTTTTAAAAAGTGGAGTTTTTACAAAAGAAGTGAGTTTTGGAGGCTTAAATCTAGAGATCCAATCTCGAAATGAAACTCTATCAATTCTATCAGTTCAAAAATATAAAAATTGATCTAGGAGAGTTGTCAGAATCAAATTTGGAGTTGTTATTTGAATATTAGGTCCAAATTTGAAATGTAGTTAAATTTTGACTTAAATTTAACTTTGTTCAACATTTTGAGTTTCAATACTCATTCACCATGTCACATCTAAGGGATTACGGGGCTTTGGACTCAAGCTATGGGGATATGATCGGGAAAGGGATTTGCATGAATCACGTAGCACATAGCAAATACGTTCTAAGGGGTAGGTAAGTATGTCTCAAGCTATGGGGGCAAGAAGGGACTTGGTACTTTCCACATAAGCACATTCTCATCAAAACATATCATAATAACATAAGCATAAACATCTTTTCCATGCATAGTACATAGCCAAATCATCTCAAGTAATCACATAACATAATCGTACGGGAGTCTTTGTGATGTCCAACAATGCCTCTAGTCTAGAATAGGGCGGGGGCCAAGACATGTCCGGGGCTCACCCTCAAAGTAAAGAAGTAAATAACATACATAAAGGTAGATAGAGGATGGATGTTGTCCTTGACTCGCCACTAATGATACTCAAAGATCCAAATCAACCGTCAAGGGGTAGATAGATATCGTCTTCGGTTCTACATGGTTAGATCATGTAGATAAAGAGTATGGGTTAGTACATATAATGCACCAAGTATGCGGGCATGCAATGCATATGAACATGAAACCCACAAAACAAGTTAAATGACAAGGGCACATATATAGAAAGGAGAATATAGGAAAGAATAGTATATCAATATGCTATGAAATCCATGATGCATGCAATGTCATAATGCTTAAAGTATAGTGGATGAGACGTAACCGATATCACAATCCATTCGAGCTAATACATAAACTCCCGATGTCAAGCCCTCTCATCGAGATAAGGGTAGACTACTTGCCAAGGGTAGCCCACACCACACCTTACAACCAGGTCTTTTCAGTGTGATGGCCACCTTCCCTACGACCCAGTCTTTTTAGAAGGATTTTCAAGTCATATCATATCAAGAATACCTATGTTGGCACATAATTCATGAGAAAAGAGTAGGACCCTTGGGGATAACCCACTTACTACTCCAATCTCATTCGGTGCTCGGTCATCATCCCACAAGAATACATATACATATACATGTTTTCAAACGAAGGATAAGTACTTTAAATCAATACAATGCAAGGTTGGGCTAAAAAGCCAAACAAGAGTTCAAGTGACAAGTGCAAAGGGTCAATACATAGGAGTAGCTCATTCAAGACAAGTGCAAGATGGTGTAATCACCCAAATATGCCCAAAAACCAAGTCAAGACAAGATGTGATCACATTCTAGTCATATCCCATGTCTTTCAAAATCAAGTCAAATCAAGTCAAGGTGGAACTAGCCCATAACAAGAGTTTCATAAAAATCAAGTTTCAAGTATGCATATGCCATGAATAATTATGAGAATAGCATGGGAAATTGGAATTCATAATTTAAACTCGTAATAGGAAGAATCCATATGAAATTCATAGTTAAATCAACAATTAAAGCTTAAATAATATCACTCATGCATAGATTTAAAGAGTAAAGGGACATGCATAATTGAACCTTCATAAAATCAATGGAATTCAACAAATTAGGGCTTAATTCACTTTAAAATCAACAATTAAATACAGCCCATACTTCAATTTAATTAAATCATTCATAAATTTAAAGACCCAAATTCAAAGTAAGCATAATTTCATAAAATCAATTGAAGAAATTCATTTGGGGCTTCATAGTTGAAAGGAGCCATGAATAAATTCTCACATACCTTGATTAGCCAAGAAAAGTAAGAAGAATTGATGAAGAATAGAGTCTTCCCTTGATTCCCAAGCTAAGCCTTCACTAGAGCTTTGAGAGGAGTTCTTGAGAGTAAACTTGAATATAATTCTAAGTGTTGAATGAGGGATGAGAGTGAATGGATGAATAAAATCTTATTTGGGGCTTAGGATAAATGAAAAAGGTCATAAAAGACCTTGAGAATGGGCCAAATTATCAAAAATACCTCAACAAAATGCAACTTGGAATTTTATCCCGAAGCTCCCACGATCAGTTTCACGGGACGTGAGGCTCACTGACGCAGCACTGGCAGTCCCTACGAAAACGAGCATAACTTCTTACTCCGAACTCAGAATTAAGTGAAACCAGTTTTGTTGGAAAGTTAACTCAAGGAGATTCAATTTCATAGGTAATGTGATACCCAGTCCTTCTTGTTTTAAGAGATATGACCAGTTAAATTTGAACCTTCCAATGGTCCATGTTAGATTTCATACTTAGAAAAAATTTCACTTCAACGCCCAAATGGACCACTTCACGAACTGTTTGATGTCACACGGACCGTGAAGGGTTAGTGTGTGAAATTTCTTAGAAATAATATGGTTTTCAAGGCTAATTCTCCACTCACGAGCCACCATAAGGCTAGTGAAGTGTCACACGAGCCGTGTGGGGTTCATGTGATGGACGTCTTGGTCTAAAACTCCAATTTAAGGCCAAATACTCCACACATACAAGGCCAAGGTCCACCTCAAGGCTTTTCCACACTTAAAATCAAGTTTTTTGAAGAAATCATCACCCAAGTGTATCCTCACGGACCGTGAGAGTTCACACAGTCCGTATGGGGTCCCCTTGTAACTTGCCTTAGCCAATTTTCAGATTAAATCCCTGCACAGGCAGTCCTACTAAAAAGGTCATAACTTTTTCGTCCGAACTCCGAATCAAGTGAAACCAAGTGCGTTGGAAAGATAACTCAAAGACCTTTAATTTGATAGGTCGTGACTTACCCAATTCTACTTTTGTTATGATATATGTCCATTTAAATTCAATGCTTCCACAAAAATTCATGCAAAACTTAACCAATGCAATTTCTTTGAACACGGCCACTTAAGAGAGACTCATGGAGATCATTAATCAAATGAAATAAGTTCAAAATCAGAGATAATCATCTTCACAAGGTTTTCAAAATTTTGGGTTGTGACAAGGATTGGCTTGTTGTTTTTCATGTTCACGGAGGTCATGGTCATGTTTGTAGAGTACAAAAGACCCCTGAATGGTGTTTTAATTTTAAATGATGGGTTTTGTCAAAATTTCTCCATTTTCAATTTTTCAAACTCAATTTTTGGCGATTGTTTAAGAGATTTTCATGAGGAATCAACTAGGTAAGTCCTTTTCAACTCTTTCCATCAATTTTCATTGATTAATTCAAGACTTCAACATCAAATTAGGGATTTTTAATTAGGGAAAATTAGGAATTTCATGGACTTGGATGTCAAAAATGAAAATGGTGAATGTGGATTCATTTCAACTCCTTTTTCAAAATAATTTTTGCCATTAGATTCCTAAAATCCTTAGGATCATTTTTATGTAAATTTCCAGATTTTCTTTTTATTTTCTGGGATTGAAGTTTTGGACCATTTTGTCCTTTTTCTTAATTGCGTGATTTTTATGTCATTAGTCTCAAATGGTGATTGTGAATCCATTTTTTAGTAGATTATGGTGCTTTAGAGTATAAGTGAAAAGGGAAGGCCTTTTGGATTGATCTTCATGTTATTTGCTAAGATGAGTGTATTTCTAACATATGTTAAGTGTATTAAACCTTGTATTTCCTAATTGATTATTTGAAATGAAATATGAGTTGACTGAAATGTGCAATTATGTGAAATGTATTATAAAATAATATGAGATATTGATAGTAAAGTATTACTTGATGTATTTAGTTAGAAATTTGTACATGGAATAGGATATACGTGTTGTAAGTTGATTATTGAGGAATTATAGTATTTTTTATCAAGTTGTATTGGACATCCACTTGTTGAGATATATACATATATTATGGCATCATGTGATTTCATATCTCATACACATACCCCTTGTTTATGTGTTCATTTGCATTTGGACTACGGGAATGAGATGAGAAAGAGATTTGGCTTGTGGGACCAAGGTCACTACCGGTCGAGGTTATTGAAAGAGATATTGATATTTGGGTTCGAGGTTTCTACCGATCCTGCCGAGGTAATATTCTAGCGAATGATATTACCGAGATTATTTTTGGCAGGCGAGGTAATATTTTGGCTTAATTATTTTACCGAGGTTATTTTTTATGGATACTTGGTCTAAGTAGGACCCCTATAGGTTCTGGCCTGAGTTGATCAGCAGATGTGTATCGTAGGAGAAACATCCATCATGATTACCTGGCATTGCATTTGCATCATATTGTACCTCACTCATTGTGACATTGTACTTTGACTAATTTAGTTCTTATTGATGCTTATAAGCTATGGATAAATGCTCCTTGTGATCCTATTTTGTTGAGATTATGATTTCGTGTGAACTATATATTTGTTAAGAGACATGCCTAATTTTTGTATATACTATGTATATTGTGTATGTTGGGCTTTCGTGAGTGTAGGTTTATAGTTTTTGAGGTATATGATTGGAGTGGAAGGAGTACCTGTGTTCCTCATTGATTTACTAGGTTTAGAATTCATTTGATGAGTACCATGTTATTAGGTACTCACCCTTACTTCTACACTTGTGTAGGTATTGAGTCTGGTACCTCTTGATCTTTCATTCCTTGTTGAACCGAGCTTCGAGGCAGTTTAAAAGGTAGCAGCCAATTCTCTTTGGTGTACCTTGAGACTTCAATTATTTTTGTTTTTGCTCTGTTTGAGAAGTAAAGACTAGAAACTTGTGTTTATTTCTTTAAATTATATATGATAAAGGCTTGTACACATGACACCAAGTTTTAGATGGTTATTTCCTTTCTAGACTATATTATCTTTTTAGCTTTTGCACTATCTTTATTATTCTTATTTAGGTTGGCTTGCTTCAATGGGTTAAAGGCAAGTATTTTTATCACACCCGATTTTGGGTCCTGACATAGAAAAATAAGGGTGAGTACCAAAAATACCCAAAAAAAGGACCTAAACACAGGTAGAGTATAAAGAATTCAAGCACTCTTTCCATCTGAATCACATACTTCCCAAACTATAAAATATGCACGCAGGAAAGGCCAGCATACACATAATATAGATATACACATACATTCACAATCTCAGTACACAATATACCAACTGATCAATCTTACCAATTTACAAGAATAGAATCAATCACTTGTCATACTTAATACAAATTAACACATTTAAAACAAGGAAAGATGTGGAATGGGATTTCATGATATGCAAGCAACGTAATGCAATGTCAGGTAATCATGATACATGTTTGTCCTATGATATACATTCACCGATATAATCAGAACAGAACCCAGGAGGGTCACACGTGGATCATGTATCTACCAAAACTATTTCCCTTCGACATTTATGTAATGACCCTCCGGGTCATTTCTATGGTTTCAAAGTCAATTTTTTGAATTGAGCATGTGTATAATAACCTCAGACAATTGGTGATTTGTTGGGACTGTTGGGATGGCTTTTGGTTGGGTTATTTGAGAGTTGTATGGATTTTTGAGTTAATCGGGAAGTTATATCTGCAAAATGAGTTTTTAGTTAAAGTCCTAGTAAATGGCCTTAGAGTAGAATTCTGATAATTCTGTATGACAATTTTAATAACGCGGTTAGCTCTTGAACTTTAATTTTGGTCTAGGACGACCCCTCATTTGATAGCGGGGACTTCAGGATGCGATTTGACCTCCGGGGACTTTTCGTTGGAAGTTGCATATTAGGAAGTGGGATCCACATCAGATCGTAGGAAGCTCCATTAGAAATTTTGACCGCACTTTTGGATTCGAAACATCAAAATTCATATGATTACATAGTTCGTTTGTAAAATTTGGAGTATGAAAGAGCCCGAAACGATGAAAAAAGGGATTGGAAGGTTGCTGAAAAAGGAGGCGACGTGGACAATTCTGAGGCTGCCACATGGCGCAATCAAGCGCTACTACATGGCAGAGGTGGGTCAGCTATGCATGTCTATATAGATAAGGTGGGTTTTAGGAAGGGATATGTATATTTTCCTCTCAACTTCATCTGGCCATAACTTTGGCATTTTATAATCGATTTGAGTGATTTAAAAGGATTAAGTTATACAATATTTTGTGAAAAATGTCGTGATGAAGTTGATTTCGGGATTTGCTATGAAATTTGAGGTAAATTTTCTATTTTAGCTATCGTTATTCTTTGAATTTGTGAAAAACTTTACATGTTGATTTTGTAACCGATTCTCGATGGAATTGAATGAAATTTTGATCTAAATTGGTCTACATTTTGAGAGGAATGTTTTGATATATTGGGTGTTCACTGATTTTGTCTAATGTTTTAGTTTTGACTGAGAAAGTTTTGAAAATAAAGTTTTCTCAATAAAGTTTTTAACGTCTTTTTGGGGCCTTTTCTTGGTCTTCTGGGGTCCGATTTGGGCCAAATTTTTTGTTGTAGACTCGGGGTGATATGGGGAATTTTTTTTGGATATTTTTGAAATTTCGAGCATAGATCCTATTTTTTTCCTTTCTAGGCATATTTGGCCTAATTTGTCCTGTTTTTGAAGATTTTACAAACAATGTGACCATATAGCCCTTGTGAACTCTATTTTTAATAGTTGAGCAGTATTAGAAAGTTATTCGAAAGGGAAAAACTCAACTAGATTAACTCAAATCAAGGGACGTTGGATTCCAAGTAGGCTAGGCTTTCTCTAAACCTTAGACTGAGCTGAAATGGTTGCATATTTGAGATAGAATGTGTAGAATGTGCTGTGAATGAATTGAGTTATAGGATTTATGTTGTTTATAGTTGTTATATTAAGGGTTTTATTAGTTTTAACTATTGTGTTAGCTGAATTCTTACACTGTATGATTACGAGATGGCCCCAAGGGAGCTGGTTAGGCTGCGAACATCTGACAGGTATGTACACTGAGCTTAAGTCTTGCTTGTATTTGTATGTGGTCTGAGGCTATTGAAATATACTGCCTATTGAGGTTGACCAGTGATTACATGCTACCTTGTGCATTGAATCTAGTATCTATATCTAGTTGGTATGTATATGCATGATGTGACTGTGTTACCTATATTTATTCTTAGTACTTGTGGTAGAATTTTTTGTTTAAACATAATTCAGATCTACCCTGTGAGTTATATGATCATGTATACCATTGTTATCCGTTATGGACTTGTGCTACTGGATAGTGAAGAGAGAAACACCCTATGTTTTGGGGACTGTTATAGTTGCACTCCTAGGGGGTCTTGTGTTCTACGATATGAGAGGTGTTGCTACTGAGCCATTGGGGGGTTTGAGATGGGAGTGTGACCCTATTATCGAGGGGCAGGTTTTATCCTACGAGCTTCTTGAGATTATTTGTTATGAGATACTAGTAGTGTGGGTTATTTCTGGGTATAGCATCCCATTTAGAGAGGGGCACATTTTCAGTGGGTCAACACATGGTTGCCTTGGGCGATGTCCTTGATAGCAGCTGGGCTGCCATATGATTCTGGGTAGGTGACATCTCTACGATTATCTAGCCTTTTGGGCCTTAGCCTACGTTATATTGATGTTGCCCTATGAATTGCTTTACACAGAGATAGGGTCTGGTAAGGGTCGTATATGATCTAGTGCCCTAGGACAAACATGTATTCTGACTTGACTTGTACTACTGTGATTATGTATATCCAGTTCCTACTTAGATATGAGGACCAGGAGGCTGCGTATTGATTATATGTCATATTGCGACCTAATTGTTGTATAGATATGACTCTGGTGGATTTGGTTGTCATAGATCCTTCTGATTTATCGTAATTGACTATGTTTACTCTAGTCACTTGTGATTGATGGGGTTATGATATACTTGGCCTTGTTGGGCATGACTCTACAGTGATTTGTAATATATATACACTCTGATGTACAGTTGATAGTTGTTGTACACTGGTTCTTTCCTTCTGATGTTGGGTTATCTGTCTTTATCTGAGTGAGGTGGTGGATTGTATGGTTCGATAGGGATGATTCTGTCAAGAGAGGTGGTATAATTGGGGAATTCGAATCAAGATAAGGTAGTAAGAGATTAGTTAAGACTGTGCTCTAAGACCTAGATGACGCACCCTGTAGTTCAAGTCTTTGGTGGCCACGTCTGAGTGTTTGAGATCCTGAATGACGCGCTTCGTGTTTCCATTCTTCGATGGTCACATCCGAGTGTCCAAGATCGGGGTATCAATTCTAAAGGGGTTTGAGCATTCGCCATTACTTTGGGCAAGGGGCCCCGTTGACTACACTTTTAGGGCTAGGCCCCGTTGACTACACTTTTGGGGCTAGGCCTCGTTGATTGATATTTTGGGTCGAGGACCCCATTGATTCCACTTTGGGGGCAAGGCCCCGTGATTTACATTCTGAGATAAGACACACTTGTTATACAAAATGAGGGATTAGCTGAGACTACGCTCCAAGACCTAGATGACGCACCCTGTAGTTCAAGTCTCCGGTGGCCACGTTCGAGTGTTTGAGATCTCGGGTGATGCGCCTTATGTTCCCATTCTCTGGTGGTCATGTATGAGTTTCTGAGACTGAGTATTGATTCTAAAAAGGTCTGAGCATTTTTTGTTACTCTAGGCCTGGGCCCAGTTGACTACATCTTTGGGGCTAGGCCCCGTTGATTGATATTTTGGGTCGAGGACCCTGTTGGTTCCACTTTTGGGGAAAGGCCCCATGATTTACATTCTGATATGAGACACATTTGTTATGCGAGGGGGATTCTCTCTCCCATGGGGGATACATTCGATTGTTCCACATGTATATTTGGATTGGGTGCCACATGTTTGTACAAGGTAGAGGATCGAGTTGTTATGTGATCGATTACCTATGGATTCACACACCTATCCACACCTATATTGTGCATGGGTTGCCCAAGGGCAGTTCAGGATTAGGTATTAGGGTCTTACACCTACATACAACTGACCCTTATTCCGATGATGTGGAGAGCTAGGCATTATGATGGTTCTATGGGATTCTATGATGGTTTTATGAGATTTTGTGATGGTCTATTAGTTCTATATTGTGCACGGGTATACCTCCCGATCTTATGGGGGGCCGGGTGGTGTACAGGCATAGTTACTAGGGTCTTGTACCCAAGTACAGCACTATACCTCAATTGGGGGCAGTTCATAGTTTTCGTCAGTCGATACCGATGTTCATCACTTGGGTTGGGTCAGTTTATTATTGTTCTTCACTTTATTGGTTCAGTTGTGGTTTGAGGGTTCCCGAACGTGCCTATGCTTTGATCTAAGTTCGTTTTGCTATATTGTTGCAGTCTCTATATATTTGGGCTTTTTATATGTTCACTATTTCACTCGGTCGGCCGATGATGCCTATTGGGTGCCTTATTCTGGTACTCACCCCTACCTTTGCATCTTTCCATGGTGTAGGTCCAAGTTCTAGCCGGTGACATTGATCTTGGAGGATCCGGGAGAAAAGGAGACTTATTTTGGTGAGCATGGGCAGCTCTGTCATCATGATAATCTTCTTTTTTTTATGGTCGTCTTTTACTTTTAGACTTTGTCCTTATACAGTATTGTTATGTGTTTGTAGGGGCACTATGGATTGGTATATTATTATAATTATTGATTCATGTATATGATTATGTCCTTGCGTCTATTGTGACTTTGTACAGTTGACTTCCAAGTTCTATGTAGGTTTCGGTGTTTATATTATTGTTGTGTTGGCTTGGGTTGACTAGAAATCTAGGACAGGAGTCCTGGGATTGGGATTTTGGCTTGCTTGTAGGTGGGGTCTAACAGGCGCCATCATGATCGGGACTGGATCGTGACAATTTATCTTCCATATTTAGTCTGAATCATTTTCCTTCAGATTTTTTTCTTTTGTATTATGTTTTTATTTGTCAAAATCATTTTCCTTTGACATGTTCAATGCAATGCATAATCACATATCATATGAATATGAGAGTATGCAAAGAAATCACAAAATTCATACATTCAATGACCACGTTAAATCAATCTCATTGTTCTTTCAACACATGCATCATTATCAAAATATCACATGATAATCATATCATATCATAACCCAAGTTTTTCAATAATTTTTTCATCATCATAGCTTAGGACTACTCCTCATTGAATCCACATTTCACCATTATCATATCAACAACTTCAACAAACACTAGGTTATATAAACTAGCCCAACATCATATATATACATAGAATATCTCAATAGACACTTCTATAATAACATGAGACAATTCTCCACAACTAGCTCAATATGATCAATCTCCACTTTCAACAATAGGAAAATACAAGCTCAATTCACAAAGAAGGAAGATACAAGGTTCAATTAAACTCAATAAAATTTAGGAATCCACTTGTTCGATAAAGTCGTGAATCAATCCAACAAAAGTATTTTTCCCTTCTGATTCGAACCCGAAATACCACAACCTAGTTCAAAATAGATTCACAATCGCATTTCAAAAGTAATAACACCAAGATCATACATTTTGAAAAAAAACAGGGCAAAATAATTCAAATTTTGATACAAAAAATCGAGGCCAAAGTTTAAATTTTTTTAGGTGAAAGTATTCCTTATGTAATTAGAAATCTATTAGTAAAAGCTTAAATGAGCTCATAATCACCATTTTTGTGAAAAATTAAGTTTATGAAAAATCCCAGTTTTTTCAATTGAAAATACTAATTTTGATGTTAAAATTAAGAAATAATCAATGGGTAATGAAGAGGAAAGTTGAAAATACTTTTTTGAATGAATTCTCCTTGAAATATCAAGTGGAATCGCCCCTTCCAAAGCTCTCAACGTCCAAAAATAGAGAAAATAGCTAAAATCCATCACTTTAGAAAGTTATTGTTTAGGGGTCAAAATTACCCTGCGCGACCGCGGTCTGGGGCCTACAAATTCGAAGGTCAAGGTCAACTGACCCTCAGGAACACGGGTCGGGCGCTCGCGAACACGAAGGTCAAATCATTTGACCCTCTGCGATTTCGGTCCAGTCTTTACGAATGTGAGGCATTGGCCAAAAGAGCTTCACGAACACGGCAATAGGGTCTACAAATGCGAAGGGATAGGAGTTAGACACCAGATATCAGCAACACAACAAAGCATAAACTCACAAAACAGACTCTCGAGATTTGTTCGGAGCTCTATACACACCAATCATACATACAACCCTACAAAATTCAACATTTCGAACTTAATGGAATCATCAAAAATTGAATCTGATATCTCATTGATCCAAAGTTTGATAAGTTGCAACTAAACCAACTTCGACACTAGAAATACCAAAACGCTACTGGAACATCCAAAAATTATGATGAAACTCATTCTAGAACTAAAATTACCTCTCAGAATCAGTGGAACCATCAGAAATTCAATTCGAGCACCTGAACTCAAAATGTTGAGCAAAGTCAAACCTAAGTCAAATTTTAACTCAATTTCCAACCTTGAACCTAAAATCCACATAACAACTCCAAATCTGATACCGACAACTCCTCTGGACTAATTTTCACATTCCAGAACTGAAGAAATTCTGTTCCCAGACTCAAATCTCCAGATGACTCAAAATGCAAAATTAGGCAACTCAAATCTCCAAAACTCAATTGTTTAGTAAAAACTCAACTTTTTACTAGATTTACAAAAACCAACCTTCAAAACCAATTAAATACAACTCAAGACAACTGTCGGGAGGGATAAGATAGTAATTTTATCAAAAATGTCAAAAATACCTTAGGGTCATTACAGTACAACACATACCGCAGCGTGTGTAAAGGCTTTTTTATTTCTTAAAAAAAACTTAAAAATTAATGTTTTTAAATAGTTTTTATTTTTTAAAAATCTTCTTATGTTTTATCTTGTATTTAAATTTAAAAAATAACTATTTATTTTTTTAAATACAATTTTTTCACGTTGATTCAAAAGAAATTGTATTAAGTAAAAGTGTGTATTTTCATTTGTTTACCTGCATTCTTTGTTTTTTCTCTTTTTTCCACTGATTTATTTATTCTTTTTATTTTTTTTGCCATTTTTTTATTTGATTTCAAATTTAATTCCAAATATCTTATATTTAAAATAAATTCATTTTGAATAGATATCAAAATAAGTGAAGAAAATAAAATAAAACATAAAAAATTTAAAGGACACTTTTAGTTTTTTTTTTAAATGCATATAATTCTTAAAAAAATTAAAAGTGAAAAGATAATAAATTAATGAAATGCAAATGCTGTTTGTAGCTCATACAATCTGTAATTGCAATTCTAAAAATAATTGCATGCTGTTTTTGACAGTTTTGCTCATAAATTAATGAAATGGAAATCCTTTTGTGGACATGTAATTGCATGTTTTGGTTAATTGCAAACAGTTTGTCTTAATCAGCACATAATTACTGATATTTTCTTTACTGAGTGTATTAACTATTTCATTTGATATTGCTGATTAATTGCTGATATTTTCTTAATCAGCTCTAAATAACTGATTGCAAAACAATTAATAAACCAAGTATAAAATTAGGCATAAGAGGAGAGTGCATATCTAAATGTCAATATGAAATTAGAGAATATTATTGCCTCAAGTGAATCAAAAAAATAAAATATTCATTTGTTTGTTTAAATGAATTCATTAGAATATATTTGTATTATTGTGATCTTATATATCAATACAAATTGCTACAAGATCTAACAAAATAAGAATTAAATTTTATTTTTTTTAAGGAGCTCAATATATCGATAGAAAGCCAATTTGTGAATGGTAAGAATGATAGACACTATAAAGTGTCAAAATGATATGGAAAATTATTTAAAAATATATAAATTTATAATTATTTTTTGAGTAGAGAATAAATTTAGCGTGATAATGAGAGAAAAACAAGAAGATAAAGATGGCAATCTACAAAATAAAAGGAAGCAGATATTTAATTAAGTGGAAGGAAATAAAAAGAAAAAGAAAAATCTAAAAATAGTATATAAACATAAAAGGCAAGAAAATAAATGTAGAACTTTTAAATTAGGTTACATTTTGTTTTACTTATTTTTTAGAAAAAAATTGGGAATAGGGAAAAAAATGAGGGAGAGAGTCTGTACAGTCCAGTCCTCATCAACAATTTAAAAAATTAGAAATCCTAAAACGAAATTATTAAGATTTCTCACTTTTTTTTACCCCTTCTCTTTCTGTCTCAAATAAATTATAAAAATGTATAAATCAAATTAAAGAAGATATACTTAGTTATATGTAAGAAAAAATTAATAAATCCCTAACCAAAAAAAAATTAATAAATTTATTGAATGGGAGTGAAAAGTATAATTTCATAAAGATGAAGTACTATAACTACATAAGAAAAAATAAATAAATAAATATATTTTAAAATTCTTCAAAGGCAAATAGATAAATTATTATGGGTGTGTTTGGTATGGAGGAAAATGTTTTCCTAGAAAATAAGTTAATTTCTAACTCATTTTCTCATGTTTGATTGGTGAGTGAAAAATAATTTCTGACATTTTTTTCTATTGTTTAGTTATTGAATGAAAATATTTTTTAGAAAAAAAGTTTTATTTTTAACTAGAGAATAGAAAATATTTTTTAGGAAAATAGTTTTTGACATGAAATATTTCATAATTTGAAATATTTTTTAAAAATAAATATTTATATTCTTTTTTTTAGGGGGAGTAAAAGATTAAAATTTTCAAATTTTGATTTTTTAAAAATAAGTTTTTAATTTTTTTTATGGGGCTGTGGCGGGTGGGGAGTTGGGACTGGGGCGCGGGGTGGAGTAAAAAATTAAAATTTTCAAATTTTTAATTTTTAATATTTTTTGTATGGGGTGGGGGGGTTGGATGGGGGGCTGGAGGATGGTGACACGGGGTGGAATAAGAAATTAAAATTTAAAATTTTTGTAAAAATAATTTTAAATTTTTTTTTGTATTTGGGGGGTGCGGAGGTGAGAAGCGCAAGGTGGAGTAAAAAATTAAATTTTGAAAAAATTTATTTTTTTAAAAAAGTTTTTTTTTTTGGGGGGGGGGGGTCGTGGTAGGGATGGTATAAAAAAATTAATTTGAAATTGGATGAGAGTTTTGGAAAATGTTTTCCTTAATTTTTGAAAGGGAGTTATTTTCCTTAAATTTAAGAAAAATGAGTTGATTTGGAAAACATTTACGTCAATCAAACATGAAAAGATTGAAAAATATTATCCTTCATACCAAACATACCCTATATATTTGATCTTTTTCATTGCGCCTATGCCATTTCTTTTGTTTTGTGTTTATATTTTTTTTTGCAAGCCAAGAATAATTCTAATTGCTTAACTGTTAGTAAAAAAGTCATATAGGTGCTTTTTTTCATTTTGTGCGTTTACTTGCCCATTAAATTTTAAATATTTGAGAAGAAAATAGACGACATTGATGGTCTCTTTTACAACATTGTTGTTGAGTTTAAGCTTACCATATGAACTTTTATAAAATTGAATAGAAATAGAATGAAGTACATCACCAGTCTAACGTAAAATAAAGTTTGTCCCCCTCGTCAAGGGTCCTTGTATCCAGCTCCTCAATTCTCAACTCCACAGGCTGCCAAGTTGAATCTAATATGTAGGTTTTTACTTGTTTTAATTTACGGGTAGAATGAGTGTGACTCATTAAACGGTCCATGAAAGATGCAATTGTTTTACTAGTTGACTCGAAGATGAGTCTCCTAGGATGACAACTCCATCGCCAATTAGCATCCACAAATGTCTCAGGAATTGTATCTCCTTTATACTCTAGTGACACCAAATTTGGAACATCAAGAATATCCAACATGGGAGCCTCTCTCCCAAAACAAAAATAAGACAAGTGTTTGAGAGTTGGTGCTTGAATTAGAACACGCTGATTCTTTCCTTTCCAAATGGAAACTGACTTGATCTTTTGAAGATTAACCAGCTCAATCTTTTTCAACCCATCACAACAATCACAGATGAAACTGACAATCAAGGGACAACTATTAAGTAGAGTCTGAAGCATCTTGTCACTTAATGCTACACAAGTTAGAGAAAGCATTCTCAAAGAATTGCAGTTTACGTCACCACTAGAAAACGAAGCACGCTTGAAATGACAACCCCACAAAACCAATTCTCTTAGACATTTGGTTGCCAAGATTTTGAAAATAGGCAAGCAGTATGATGAATATTTAGGAACATTAAAGGCCACATCTTTCACACCATTCTCAAGTGCAATGTCAAACCACTTATCAATCAACGGAAAACCTTGAGAGGAGGAATCAAAGTATGATAATTCAAACTTGTCTATACGGATTACTCCGTCCCTATATCTCTTCATGATATTATCCACACTTTCCACATTGTTTCCGTGATAATCAACTGTGACATTCAGATTAGGATGAGCCAACCATGCTTGCAGCCATGTTTTGGAGAGAATACTCAGTTGGGCAGCTTCTTTATAACTAAGATAACAGAGTATTTTGCGAATCACACATTCAGGCAATATGTCAGCTGTATCTCTACTTATGCTAATCTTGTTATTGTGCCTACATACCTTAGGAACCAGTTTTCTTTTGTTCCAAAACTCGTTGATCAGCTCTTCATCTGCCTGCTGCACTTCCCACTCAGGGCTTTCTATACATCCAAACAAGCTTTCTACAGGTCCAAACCCTCGACTGCTTTCTCCCATTACACCGCTATATTGGAGCTTTATTCCCTTAATCTACAAAACCTCTATATATGATTTAATTGCCTTAATTACTTCACCAATTAGCTAATTTTAAAGTAATATACAGTAAGTAATTAAATTTTAAATAAGGAAATTAGTAGTATAAGGTAATTTGGACACTACATGTATACTATCACAAGTTAATTATAATTACAACTCTGTTTACCAAAACTCCACGACCTCTACTTTATGAGTTCTATCAGAAGTTAATTAGGATAATAACGCTCTTGGGATCAAACTAGGCCACTTCAGACCAATTTTTTGTCACGTTACAAAATTCTAGTATTAATTCATGCATCACAAGGATATTTGTTGTCAAATGACATATTATTGACATTCGACTACCTGAGAAATATTTCATTTGTTTCAATTTTATTGTCTAATTTTGCAGAAAATTAAAAATTAAAGAGTTGCAACTATTTTTTTAAACGAAATTTTTTTTAAAAAAAAAAAAGAAAAACAAAATGAAATAAAGAGAGAAACATTTTAGGTCTGTCCGCGTCCTTCCTCTGCATGCTAAGCAAATTAATGAATACGCTATTCAATTCTTTACGTAAAAGTTGATATATCGAGTATTAGAGTAACATAAATTCTTCATTCTTAAAGTATGCATCCAAAGATAATTATTCCCTTGACCTCAAAATGAATAATGAGTAGTGCAAATAGTTAATATTGTATTCATTTTAAAGCAATGCATCATCATTTATCATCATATCTATCTATACTACATTAAAAGTATAAAGACTTTTGAAAATGTTATTTGAATTTTTTACCCTTTAGTTAAAGATTCTTCTTTAAATAAAATTGTCTTTTCACAATTTTTTTAATTATTATATTATTATTCTAATAATAGTAAATATAATAAACATAATAGAAATTAAATGAAGAAGATCTTCTTATTCTGGTTAAATTCCTACCCAAAGAATTCTTTTTCAACTAAAATAAACTTGATCCAGAAACAAATAGTCAAAAAAAAAATTTCAAATAATAATAATAATAAAAAATTAAAAAAAAAAGACAGAAAGAAACATCCGGAAAAAAAAAACCCAAAAAGGTCCCCAAAAAAAAGTTTAAAAGCCTTAAAAAAAGGAAAAAACTTTCAAGAAAATAGATTTGTTCCAAAAAATAAAAAACTTTCATAATAATAATCAAATTTTTTTAATTGAAACATCCTAAATAAAAACAAATAAACTATCCAAAAAAACTCCAAAAAATATGGAAAAAAAATCAATTTTTTCTACTAACAATGTACCTAATATTTAGGATTGAAATAAATTAACACACGAAATATAAAGTTCTACAATCCAATATTAATTTCAATTAGACAATAATACTAAAACACATATTATCTATATAAATAGTAAATTCATATTCACATCAAAGCAATACATTTATATACACCGATGAGTTTAAAGGTAATGATATTTTTTCTCTCCTTCATAATATTATATTACGTAATTTATATGCATGTTGGTTGATAATTTATTTGTATTTTTATTGGCTTCAATTTTTGTTTGTGTGTATGCATGCTTGCAAGGAATATATGTGTTTATTTAAATATTAAAGGAGATTTCAGAATATGACTCTACAGCCTCTATCCAAATAAATTATAAATTGTGTGTTCAAGTATATGACCCAAGTTATTGAAACTAGTATATTCGTTCTCTTGCTAAAAGTCTCAAATAAAAGAAAACAAATGGTAAGTAAAAAATTTATTATCTAAATTATATTATAGTAAAAAATATGGACGTATTAATTATAATTCATATTGAGATAGATAAAAGGAGAACATGAATTTAAAACTCGATGTAAATTAAGATTTGTTTTCCCTTGAGTACTAGAAAAACATAAAATTATCAACATGATTGTGGTATAGTAGTAAGACTACTAGCTCCATTCTTAAGACACTGGATGGGCAAAAAAAGGACATGCAGAATCAGAAGATTCAATTATTTTGTCTACTTCTATTGTCAAATAGAATGAAGTTGATTTGCATCCTGTGATAGGAATTAAAAAAATGACGTATTTATAAACTTAATGATATGAGATAGTAATATTTACGTAATTGATTTCTCGATATAATTGATTTTTCAATAATGCTTGAACTCCCTAACTTGAATGTTAAATTACTATAATACTCCCAACTTAAAAATCAATTTAGTATGTTTTTTTATATTTTATAGTAAATTTATTTAACTATATTATATATATTGAAAACAGATAATTTTTTCACATCAAAGGTGTCACGACCCAGTCCCGGTCATGATGACGCCTGCTAGATCCCACCTACAGGCAAGCCAATTACACAACCCGCAGGGTACCTGTCCTAGCTTTCTAGTGCAAACCATAACCAATATGACAATATACATAACTGAAACCTACCTAGAACCTGGAAATCAACTGTACAGAGGTACAATAGACACAAGGACATATCAGATACATATAT
The DNA here is from genome assembly GCA_038996855.1 of Solanum aculeatissimum. Classification (NCBI taxonomy): domain Eukaryota; kingdom Viridiplantae; phylum Streptophyta; class Magnoliopsida; order Solanales; family Solanaceae; genus Solanum; species Solanum aculeatissimum. The sequence continues at coordinate 6,525 of JBCEWC010004223.1, read as the reverse complement.
CAATAATCATAATAATATATAAAATTAGAGTGCCTCTACAAATACATAATACTATTGTAGAAGGTCAATGTCTGAATACAAATGATGGTCATTCACAGAAAGGAGAATGCAAAGAAATCAGATTTGCGGGTGCTCACCAAAAGTCTCCTGAGCGCTCCCGAAGTTCCCTAACTCAGCTATTAGGGCTCATACCTGGACCTGCATTATGGGAAGATGCAGAAGTAAGGGTGAGTACCAGAAAAGACACCCAGTAGACATCGTCGACCGACCGAGTGAAATAGTGAACATAAATAAAGCCCAAATATATAGAGAACTGCAACAGTGTAGCAAAACAAACTCAAATCAAGTCATAGGCATGTTTGGAACCCTCAAACCACAACTAAACCAATTGAAGTGAAGAACATCGATACCACTAATGAAAATTATGTAGGCTCATACATAACTGCCTCCAACTAAGGCATAGTGTTGTACGCGGGTGCAAGGCTCTCGTATCTATGCATGTATGCCAAATTGGTCCCCAAAGCCCAGAAGGTACACTCGCGCAAAATATAGAATTAGTAGATCATCACAGAATCCCTCAGAACATCAAAATATTCCATAGAACCATCACAGAGTCCAACTCTCCACATCGTCAGAACAAGGGTCAGTTGTACGTGGGTGTAAGGCCTTAGTATCTAAGTTTGAACGCCCCCATAAGCCCAAAGGGTACACTCACGCACAATCATGATGTGAAAAGGTGAGTGGATCCATAGGTAACAGTTGGCTCTCAGCCCCAAACATCAAAACAATAATAGGGTCCTCGACCCATCCAGAAATGATATCGCACGAGGACTCGAACCCCTAAGATCATCAGGGGACTCTAACCCCTAGGTCTTCTGACTTGGCCTTCGGTCGGACAGTCAACTAAGGCCAAGTGGTCTGACCATAAACATAACGATGGGATGTATCCCCCACGAAGGAAAGATTCCTCCTAGCATAAACAGTGTGTCTCAGCTCAGAATATCCACTACGGGGCCCCACCTCTAAAATGGGATCACCAGGGTCCTGGACCCAAACCATCAAAAGGTGTTCGGTCCTTAGAAATTGATATCCGAAGCCCGGCGCTCAAGCACGACACTAGAACTCAAAACACTGGGCGCATAACCCGTGAACTTGGATACTTGGGCGTGGTCGTTGTTGCTCGAACAGTAACAGGGCGCGTCATCTTAGGACTCGAGGTATCAATCAATCACTCACTCAGCCAATATATTCGTATCTAAAATTCCAAAGTCATGTTGTTCCCAAAGTCAACATAGACAATGATATTCTTAAACTAGGTATCCCACACAATCCATACTACCACCATCCCATGGATAATGACAACTCACCCCCAATCTCATGTAAGCAAAAACCAAATCCAGTCACTAACAATAACATACAAGAGCGTAGACCTCAATAATCGGGATAGAATCAAGCCCAATAGGAAAATATGTTATACTCTAGTCAATTGTTGATAATGGAAGTAAACATGTAGTAATAATAGGAATATCATGAATTTCCACAACAGATAGGCCCAAGAGGAACATAGCATGTTAGTAATCAAGTCACAATATGGCAAGAATCAACAAGCGGTCCCACAGTCACCAGATCGTATGTATACCAAAATCAGGCCACAACATGGCATATAATCAATATAGTCTCCTATTCATCATATCTCAGTAGCAACAGACTATACACATTCATACAAGTACAAGTCAAGTCAGAACATTTGCCTGTCTCAGGGCACTAGCTATACTCGGTCCTTCCCAGAGCCCTTCTCTATGTGAAGCAACTCATAAGGAAGTGACGGTGTAACCTAAGCTAAGGCCAAGAGGCTAGATAAATGGAAGGATGTCACCTACCCAAAATAATATCGAAGCTCAACTACTATCAAGAATTTTACCCAAGGCAACCATGTGCCTGCCCACTGATAATGTACCTTTTTTAAAATAGGATGTTGGTTCCCAAGACTAACCCACATATCTAGTTTTTCATCACAGATAACCCCGGGAAGCGCATAGGATATAGCCTGCACCTAGCTACCAGGGTCATACTCCCGTCTCTAACCCGTCAATGCTTAGTAACAACATCTCTTGTATCAAAAAATGCAAGACTTCTGTAGGGGTGCACTATACCCATCCCCAGAACATGGTGTGTCTCCCCAGCCACTAACCAGTGGCACAAGTACATAACATATAACAATAATATACAGGATCATATAAATCACAGGGCAACAGAATCATATTTAATTAAGAAATTCTACTAGAAGTACTTAGAAAAGACATAGATACTAGATTCAGCGCACATGGTAGCATGTAATCACAGGTCAACCTCAATAACTAGTATATTCCAGTAGCCTCAGGTCAACCTCAATAGTTAGTATATTTCAGTAGTCTTAGACCATACACACATACAAACAAGAATCAAGCTCAGTGTACATACCTGTCACATGTTCACAGCTCCAGCCAACCCTTTTTAAGCCCTTTCGTAGTCATATAATGTAAGAACTCAGGTAATATAGCAGCTGCAACCAACATAACCCTCAATACAACAATTGTCGTCCCATAACATTATATATATACACAACACACAAATCACATCCAGGCACAACATATACTCCACAACTCAATTTATAAACAGTACATTTCTACATATTCCAACTCAAATATGCAAACATTTTAGCTTAGTCCAGGGTTTAGAGAAAGTCTAGCCTACCTGTCATCCGACGTCTCTTGCTCTGAGTCAATCCAACTAAGTTTTTCTCTTTTGACTCATTTTTTTATGCTACTTAGCTCAAAATACGTATCAAATCTCAAATTTGACTTTATCATGGCATTCCTTCTGAAAATTTGAATCATATAAGTCTTTGAATCACTCAAATCGGATGAAAAATGAGCTCTAAATCGCAATGCAAAGTTGAAGAAAATATATACATATATATAAATAAATTCCCTGGAAACAACATACATATAGGTGGGCTGACATGTGACAAATCCTGACTGCGCCACATATCAGTCCTAGAACCTGCCACCTCACCCTTCTGTTTCCATTAATCCTTCAATCTTTTTTTTGTCGTTTTGGGCTCATTTGGACTTTGATTTTCGCACACGAACTATGTAACCCTATGAGTTTTGACATTCCATACTCAACGGTGTTGTTGGAATTTATACCGGATCTTCCTACAATAAAGTGGGGGTCCCACCTTTTTATGCACAACTTTTAACGAAAGGCCTCAGGGGGTCAAATCGCAGCTAGACGTCCCCGATATCGAACAAGGGGTCATCTTAGACCAAAATCGACATTTTAAAGCCAACCACACTATCAAAATTCTCGTCTGGGACATTGGTTCCCAAGGGCATTGACAGAGTCAACTATTAATCCATTCTGGCGGCTAAATTTGCAAGTAACGATATAACCGTACCAGACATGCTCCTAGCCTAATTCGACCATTTCAATGCCAATGGAATCGTCAGAATCTCATTCTGAGATCGTTTGCTAGGTTTTTACCTGAAAATTCATTTTACGAGTGTAACTTTCTAGTTAACTCAAAAGTCCACATAACTCCCAAATAACCCAATCAATAGTCACCCCAACAGTCCCAACAAATCACCAATGGCCCGAGGTCATTATACACATGCTCAAATCAACAAGGCATCCACAGAATTACAGAAATGACCTGGAGGGTCATTACAAAAGGATTGTGACTTTTTTGAAAGGTTATGACTTTTTCAAGGAGTTGTGACTTTTTCGAAGAGTTGTCACTTTTTCGAATGATTGTGACATTTTTGAAGGGTTGTGACTTTTTTGAAGAGTTGTGACTTTTTTGAAAGATTGTAAATTTTTCGAAGGGTCTATGCTATCTTAAAAGTATGAACTCCCTAACTTAAATATTAAATTACTATAATACCCCAAACATAAAATTCAATTTAGTATATTTTTTATATTGTATATTATATTTAATTAATTATATTACATTATATTAAAAGCAGATAATTTTTCACATTGAATTATTGTGACTTTTTTCGAAAGACTGTGATTTTTCTAAGGAGTTGTGACTTTTGTGAAGAGTTGTGACTTTTTCAAAGGGTTTTGACTTTTCCAAAAGGTTGTGACTTTTTCGAAGAGTTATGACGTTTCCTAAGAGTTGTGACTTTTCTAAAGAGGTTACTATAATACTCCAAACTTAAAAATCAATTTAGTATATATTTTATATTATATTATATTATATTATATTTTATTGAAGGCAAATAATTTTTCACATCGAAGTTTTTTCGAAAGGTTATGACTTTTTCAAAGAGTTGTGACTTTTTTAAAAAATTGTGACTTTTTCAAATGGTTGTGAATTTACCACAAGGTTGTGACTTTTTTGAATGGTTGTGACTTTTTCAAAAAATTTTGATTTTTTCGAAGAGATGTGACTTTTTGGAATGGTCGTGACTTTTTTGAAGGTAGTGGACTTTTCTGAAGGATTGTGACTTTTCTAAAGAGATTACTATAATACTCCCAACTTAAAGATCAATTTTGTATATTTTTTATATTTTATATTATATTTATTTAATTATATTATATTAACAGTACATAATTTTTCATATTGAAGGATTGTGACTTTTTTGAAATGTTGTGACTTTTTGAAAAGTTGTAACTTTTTCGAAGAGTTATGAATACCGAAAGGGCGTGACTTCTTTTAAGGAGTTGTGACTTTTTCGAAAAGTTATGATTTTTTTCGAATTCGAAGAGTTATGACTTTTTTGAAGGGTTATGACTCTTTTTGAAGAGTTGTGACTTTTTCGAAGGATTGCGACTTTTTTGAATGGTTGTGACTTTTTCAAATGGTTGTGAAAGGCTAACGTATCGTTTAATTAAAAACGACGTCTTTTGAAAAGGTTGTAACTTTTTCAAGGAGTTGTGACTTTTTAATTCTTGCTTCATATCTTTTTTGTTCATTTTCATTATATATGTATATATGGTGTAGGTATACTAGCAGACAAGGACCTTAGGGAGTATGTGGTGGAGGTTAGGAGGTTTAATGATAGGATGATGTTTATTAAACTTGTGGTTGGTAGGTATGTAGTGAATGTAATTAGTGCCTATGCGCCTCAAGTGGGCCTGGATGAGGAAGTCAAATCGTTCTTTTGGGAAGATTTGGATGAGATTGTGAGAGGCATACCAGAGGCGAAAAAACTCTTTATTGGGGGAGACTTTGATGGGAATATTGGGGCAATCACTAGCGAGTTTGAAGATGTCCATGGAAGCTTTGATTTTGGGGAGAGAAATGGAGGTGGGACGTCTCTCCTGGATTTTGCTAAAGCCTTTGAATTAGTTATTGCTAACTCATGTTTTCGAAAAGAGAAAATCACTTGATTACCTTTCGTAGTACAGTAGCTAAGACACAGATTGATTACTTACTTCTCCAGAAGGGCGATAGAAGCCTTTGTAAGAATTGCAAGGTTATTCCGAGTGAAAATATTTTCACTCAACATAGACTTCTAGTGATGAATTTAGATATTAAGAGAGAAAAGAAGAGGAAGGTTATTAATGCCCAACCAAGGATTAGATGGGGAGGCCTAACTCCTTCCCTTTCACGAGAGATGGAAGAAAAGTTGAGTAATTTAAAGGCTTGGAGTAGTGGCGAAAGTGTGAACAATATGTGGAAAAATACTACTGGTTGCATTAGAAAAGTAGCTACCACGGTATTAGGGGTTTCGAGAGGGACCTTTGGTAGACGTCAGGGCGATTGGTGGTGGACTGACGAAGTCCAAGGCATAGTGAAAGCTAAGAAGATTGCTTATACGAAGTGGTTGGAGTGTAGGGATGAGCATGATAAATAAAGGTTTAAGGAGATCTATAAGACGGCTAAGACAGAAGTGAAGATGGCGATGACGAATGCTAAGACAACAATGTTTGAGTGCCTATATGAGGAGCTAAGTGATAAAGGCAGGGACAAGAGATTGTATAGGCTCTCTAAAGAGAGGGAAAGGAAAGTCCGTGACTTGGACCAAGTGAAGTGCATCAAGGATGAAGAGGGTAAGGTGTTGGTGGATGATACTTCCATTAAGCTAAGATGGCAAGTCTACTTTCATAAACTCCTAAACAAAAAAGGAGATAGAGATATCGAATTAGATAAGTTGGCACACTCTGAAAGTCATTGAAACTTTGGTTATTTCAGGAGGTTCAGAGTTGAGGAGGTTAGACATGCTATTGGTAGGATGAAGAGAGGGAGGGCACTCGGATCCGATGAGATTTCGGTAAATTTTTTGAAGAACATGGTCAAGGATGGCATAGAGTGGTTGACTAGACTGTTCAATGCTATTATGAAGACTGCCAAGATGCCTGATGAATGGAGGAAGAGTACAATGGTTCCATTGTACAAGAACAAGGGTGATATTCAAAACTGTAACAATTACAGGGGTATCAAGTTGTTAAGTCACATAATGAAGGTATGGGAGAGAGTGGTGGAGATGAGGGTGAGAAAAGAAGTGTCTATTTTAGAGAATCAGTTTGGATTCA
>JBCEWC010004222.1:0-27875 GCA_038996855.1 Solanum aculeatissimum | reverse complement strand
AACTCAACCCATGGCTACCAAAACTCAACCATGGCTTGTAGTACATCATAGAATTCCAACCATAAGTAGATTTTGAAAATTTTTAGGTTGTTACATTTCTCCCCCTTACTTAACTCTTAAGCTGTTGTGATCTCTTAGCCGTGTGTTTTAGCTTTATGCTAGTAATATTTGTATTTGAATTGTGTTTAATCTATACTATTGGGTCGGAGGCCTTGTTCGAGGAGCAGTTGGACCTTGGGTTAGTTCTCTCAGTTGTTGTAGTTATAAAGTAGTGGTTGGATTTTCTAGTCTTGTGTGTGCCTTGTTTAGATACTGGTGATGGCATGCATTGCATTGATTGCTCGTTCATGCTTGTTTTTTTGTGCGATCTCGATTTATGCATTGACTCATCATTATTATGCTCAATGGGAGAGAAATAATGATTTCTATAACGTAGATATGAAATTGGTTCCAATTTGGTTTCTTTAGCGGGGGTCATACCACCTAGATCTTTGAGCTCTATATTCTAATATTTTTGAAGTGTTGGGGACGTACTCTCTTCTACTTTAGAATGTGGAGGCATATGGGATGACCTTGGATTCTATAACTTGATTAGTTGATGCATCGATCCCTTTCTGTTGTTGCTATAGGTATTCTCAGACCCTATGAATATGTTTTCAATGAGTATCTGAATTCAAGCTTCGGCCTCTGCTGCTTGGATAATTTTCGATGAGCATCTGAATTAGAGGTCCAGCCTCGATTGCCCTTGAGCATCCGGATTAGAGGTCCAGCCTCGATTGCCCTCGAACATCTGAATTAGAGGTCCGACCTTAGTGCATTGATATGGCTACAACTACTCCTCTAGTATCATCGACAAAGATGGTGATGATGATAAGACTTGGTTTAGGTTGGGTAGGTCATATACACTTGTGGTTACACGCTGCGGAGAGGTTTCATGCATATCTTGCATTCACATGCATTGTCGTCACCAGTATACTATTTGTTGTTTAGTCCCCTAGTAGTATGGGATGCCGATTAGGATTTTGTTTCTTGTTTGTGTCGCTGGTAGTATGGAATTTCAATTGGTTATTGTTTGATCATATCTGTACATGCTTGTGTTGCATTGGTAGTTAGTAATTGTTCCTCCCTAGGCTAAATATGATACTTTTTTTATGTTAGATTAGTTCTTAGGTGGCGAGGTTGTTATAGGCTTTTGATGTTTTTCTATTGGTTGTCCCCTTGTTGGGTACTCTTTAGCCTTTCTTTCTTGCTAGCAGATAGTCGACCTTTTCCCCACGTACGCTTCTTGCCTCCTCTTCTCTATCTTGCATATACAGACAAACGTCCTTGCATCTTTTTTATCTCTCCCGCATTTTTATTTGTACAAGTATTTTATGATTACATTTATGAAAATTGATTGTCCTATACTTGTCTTATTTTCACGTTATATATATATACATATACATATACATATATATATATATATACATATACATACATATATATATATATATATACACTTTTACCCCCTGTAGATCATAGTAGGAGCCCCTATTGTTGACTTTCTTTTGTGCAGAGTTGTTGATTTTGAATATTGAGATGAGCTCTTAGCATCTGAAGTTGCCGATTTCTATTCTATTGTTTTTTAGGCTAGTCTTTAATTTATATCCAGAGATGGTCTGTGCTACTATTATATTATATGAAGAAAGAAAACTTGCACTCCTATTTTGTGTATTAGAAGCTCAATTATAGATTGATGTCATCCATTGAGATAGGTTCTTGTATGTTATTTCTTTAGATTTATATCTCTTCTACTTATTACGACAACTTTTACTTCTTATGGTTGTCTTCCACAAGATAGCATGTTGCCTATGGCTCCGAGCTATGGATTAAGCTTACCAACCTATGGGTTGGAGGTAGGTGTCATCACGACTTGAGAAAATTAGATCGTGACAAATATTTACTATTTGTAAACATTTTTTATTTATTATTTAAAAATGTACTATGTATTAAAAGTGAAACATACATGTGATACGTACATATTATAAATTATTATTTTCTTGATAAAAAAATGCACTACATATTAAAAAACAAGTAGGCATATAATATACATGTATTATATTATGTATAAAAGTAATTTTACATGCAATATAAGACATTGTAAGTGTTTAAAAATGTATTAGGCTTGTTTTGATAAAAAATATGCATTACGTATTAAAAATGAATTATACATGCAATATAAATATACTAAAATTATATAGATATAAAAGGTAAATATTCTCCAAAACATGATACTTTTGATAAGTTTCCCTTTTCTTAATGGGTGTGCTAAAACCTTAAACAACACATATTTTGGACTTAAGAAAGTAATGTTTCATTTTCGCTGGCAATAGTTACTTGACAGGGGCACTTCATCAGCTATTCATATGTACACTTTCACTGAAAAAAAACTCTTAATATTTGGTAGATGTAAAAAACTCTTAATCCCTCCCCAAGCTGATGATATAGGACTAAATTTCATTTTTTGAAGTTAACTCAAGATTGCTGCAAGTACATGGTGACCAAAGGTTTTTTTTCAGAGAAAAAGTTGGTTTTTCCTTAAACATGGCATCGCACAGTCAAGTTTCATTGGAGGCAATTTTTTCCTGTCTCTGACTGCATCATCTAACAATGTCCCAAAGTTAAATGAGCTGCATTGCCAGTCCCTTCTGAACTCCGCTGCACTGGAATGTGCACAAATGACTTCCAAATTGAGATACAATATCCACTATTCCTCCGTAACCAGCTACTGCTGTGACCTGAAAGTAATGTACAAGTGGAACTGTGTTTTGAGTTATGATAACCAATCATGATATTCAACTTCAGTTTTGGTGTATATGGTATCTCTCGCATTTTATACCCAAAAAGATGTAGAATGACAAATCCACTTAAAAATGCCGATCACACTTGAGAAAATATAGTGTGTGGTATCAGCAAACTAAAGTAGTCTCTTACCCCTGAAGGATGTACAGAAATGGAAAACAATGACTGAGGAGCACAAGGTATCTGTGAAATAATATCTCCATTCAGGTCAAAGCGACTAAGTAGTGGCTCCGCTCCAACCACTAAAACCTAACAAGGAAAATTAAAGCTCCTTAGGAAAAAAGGAACTCGAAATAACCAAAAAGCATTTGATGGAATTAGTTACCCCCACTAGAATGGTGGATAAAAGAGTCCAATCAGCTAGATTGAACTTGTCAACAGGCACAAAAAGAGAGGGCAGCATATATGTGAAAAGGATACATTAAGCAAAGAAAATTATACCATACTTTTGGCACAACAAAAACATTAAGTCAAAATAGTTCAAAGACTTGAAATATTTGGAAGGGTAGAGCTTGTTCAAATATAATAAAATTAAATAAATAGATGTATCCTCAGCTTCACCTTTTAGATGAGATTGATCACACACTTCAACATAGGATCAAATCATATAGAAGTTCTGCGTTCGAGTCTCACCGCCACCCGTTATCAAAAAAATAAAAACAATGTGCTTGGGTCATGACACAAAAAACAGGCCCTCATTTGAGGGCCCGTATCGAGATATAATATAATTAAGTAAATAAATGTGTGGTCTCTCTAACAATTTAAGTTTTTCGATGAGATAGTCACTCACTTCAACATACTCAATGCTCTTAGCTGTCACCAATAGCTTTATTTATCTAGAGGGTTCTCTAGTATATACAAGACATATTACCACTTGAATGCAACTCTCTTTCAAGCAGTTCTAGTGCACCAAAGTAAAGGATGTTATTATCTTCTTTCCCTCCATTCTAAAAGAATTTTACTAGCATTTTCTTGATAAGTCTTATTTTCTTTTCCCTTAATCCTTTGGTTGGTAGCTGGCCATGCAAAGGTGTGGGACATGTTTCCCCTTTACCCTCCAACAACAAGTACAATTCTAAACTAGTTGGTGATGGATTATATGAATTGTATGTATACATTCTGCTCAATTTTTGGTCCATTACTTCATTAATTGTCCTTTGAGACAAAAGTAGCATCAACTCTCTGAATCTCACATATATCGCCATATTAAATACCTGACCAAACTAAGATTTCTGGAGAACACCAGACAAGGTAAGAGTAGCAACTTCCTTCCAAAGTAACTCATTTTTGTTGAATCTCGATCTTAATTTTATGCATTAACATCTTCACCTGTTATGCCAATTTCTTAAGACTTCACCTAAATATCTGAATTATTTACATTTTAGCACCACAATTTGTCTGGTTCCCCTCAATTTGATCATCATGCAAACTGAACTTGCACCACTCATATTTTTTATGACTTCTACTTATCTTAAACCCCTAAATCTTCAGATATTTTTCCATAGTTCAAGTTGTAGGTTGATTCCCGCACTAGTTTCATCATGTAACATAATACCATTTGCTAGTCGCATACACCAAGATAATCTATCTTGGATATTAGTTGTTAGTTCATCCATAATTGGGGTAATATCACAGGCTCTCAAAGATGATCCTTAGTTTTTTTATTATTATTTTTTAAAATTGGTAAATTATATTCATCAGCATTAAGGGTAAGCTGATCATCTCCATAAAAGAGCAATTACTATCTTCTGATCAAATCTACAATCTGATTTACATCTTCTATACAAGGTTGTTTACACCAAAAAAGTAAAGATACAATACAATTCCATTTTACTTTATGTATGGAATTGGATCTATCTTTAAAGCATCTCATTTATTTCCTTTCACATTGACCACCAAATACATGATGGTATTAATCTCTCCATCATCTCTTTCGACTTTTACTTCCTCCCTTCCTAATCCAGCAACTCAAAAGATCTGATGTGCGCTCTGGCATTATCCAGGCTAGTGCCTGTAATGTTGAGGAAAAGGCTCCATAACTGAGTAGTGAGTGGTGAAACTGGCGATGTAAAAAGAGATGACTATTGGTTTCCCCAGTTATGTTGCAAGGGAAGCACCTGGAACTAGTTGTCTACCTTTCTTTTTGTAAAACTTCTTGAGTAAGACAAGCAGTCTTAATCACTAGCCACGTAAAATATTTCATTTTGGTAGGCCTGACACTCTTCAAGAAGTACCTCCAAGGATATTGTGTTCACCCAGTCATCACATGCAGACCACTCTTATATACACTTTTGACTGAGAAAGCCCCATCCTTATGGACTTTCCACAAGACCGTGGTTTGTAGCTGTTGGAAAAATACAAATTTCACTTAGTTTTCCCAGTAAAGCTGCCACCCTCTCTATTTCCCAATCATTAAGCATTCTCCTAAATGATATGTCCCATCCCTGTTCTGTACAACAATCACACTCTTTATCTTTTGGATTCCCACAAATGAGGAACAAGTCTGGGAAAAGATCCTTAGAGAGGCTTGATCAACCCATCCATCCTTCCAAAATTTAGTTTTGTTGCCATTCCCCAACTTGAGGTATAAATTTGCTTCCATCTGTAGCCAGAGATTTCTGATTGTTCTCCACTCCCGTACCATATGGTTCAGAAACAGTTTCAGTACACCAGGTACCTAGGTCACCATATTTTGCTACTATGACCTCCTTCCATAGCGCCCTCTCCTCACCAGTGTATCTCCACAACCACTTCACCAGTACTCTCATTTTGCAACCTCAGATTTCTGATTCCAAGACCACCTCTTTTCTTTGCTGAGAAGTGGTCTTCCAGATTACTATACAATAACCCTCCCTTATTTCCTTGCCATAGAAAGTTCCAGCTTTTTCACTACTTTGCTGGGATTGAAAATAAAGACATCACATAGGTGGGTAGGAAATCTAGAACAGAATTGATTAAGATCAGTCTACCATCTAAAGACAAATACTGAGTTCTCCATCTAGTTAACTTCCTCACAATTTTTTCCACAATACCATCCCAGATAATCTATTACCTTGTGCTTGCTACCCAGAGGCAAGCCCAAGTAAGAGAGAGGCATTTGATCAACTCGGGATCCCAAAATATTTGCCAAATTTTGATTCTGCTAGACCTCAGTAACAAGAACAAGCTACTTTTGCTCCAATTTACTATCAACCCTGATCCAACTTCAAATAGGACCAGAATCACTCTGATGTAGCTAATTTGTTCTGTTCTGCTACTGGCTCACAGAAAATGAGCGTGTCATCTGCATATATCAAATGGCAAATTTCCTTCTCCTCCTCCACTCTTCCTCCAACTTGGAATCCCCTGATCCACCTGTTTTGTGATGCAATCCTCATCATGTTATCAAAACCTTCCATTGCCAGGATTAAAAGGAAAGGAGAACGTGGATCACCATGTCTCAACCCTCTCTTTGATGCAAAATACCCCAAAGGTTCTCCATTTACTACAACAGGCAACCAGACTATTTTGATACAGAATCTACTTCACCCATCTGCTGCCAAACTCCATTGTTTGAGAGAATTCAAAACGAATGTCCAATCGACATGATCATGCGCTTTCTGTATATCTAGCATACATTATACCTGGTGTTTCTCAATTTATTCTTGAATCAATGCATTCACTGGCTATGAGTGTTGCATCCATGATTTGTCTTCCTTTTATAAAGGTCATTTGGTGCTTGTTGATCAATTTACTTGTAACCTTTTTCAGCCTTTTTGCCAGCAATCTAGCAATAATTTTGTATACTCTCCTACCAAGCTAATTAATTGAAAATCTTTCAACTCTGAGGCTCCAGGTTTCTTAGGAATCAAGACAATGAAAGTTGCATTAAAGCTCTTCTCAAAAGTTTGATTGGAATGGAAAACCTGAATAGTGTTGATGATGTCTCCCTTCAGCAGACCCCAGTATGTCTGAAAGAATGCCATAGGGAAACACTCTAGACCAGCTCCCTTCTGACATGGCACATTGTTGAGGCATTCCATTATTTCTTCTTCCTCAAAAGGCCTCTGAATCCATATCTATGTTTCTTCAGTAATCCTTGATACCTCATGAATTTTCAATGCAGGCCTCCATTGGTCATTCTCCTTGTAAAGATCTCCATAAAAGTTATGCACTGCCTCCTTAATAGTATCAGGGCCCTTGATGGTAACTCCATCCACCTCTTACAGTTCAATGGAATTGATGCTCTCGTGAGAGGTTACAGTTCTATGGAAAAGTTGTGTTTTTGTCACCATGTTTTATCATTGGATCCTTGATCCGTGCTTCCAGGCTATCTCTTCTTTTTTAGCTACCTCTTCAAATTCCATTGCCAAGTGAGTCTTTTGGAGCAACTCATCATCTGTCAGTGGTCGGTCTCTGTTCTTGGACAGTTTCCCAATTTGAAATCTGATCGAAAATGTCCTCTTTCCTTTGTTTACAGTCCCCCCCTTATTGACTTTACTCCACTCCTAACGCTTTACTTTAAGCATTTTTAGTTTCTCAACCAGAATATGACCTAGCCTGCCATTCACATAGAAGGATTCCCACCACTCTTTCACCCGATCTTTGAAACCCTTCACTTCAATCCACCATGTCTCAAATTTAAAATAGAATTTCCTCTACTCTTCATCTCCACAGGACAAAACAATAGGATTATGATCTGATGCTATTTTGGGAAGACAACTTTGTTTGGTATGGGGTAAAATTTCCCCCAACTCTCCTGTCAATCCTAGATGCACAACTATAATCTCACCCTCTTCTCCAGGTAAAAGATCCTCCAAATAAAGGAGGATCCACCAGCTCCAGTCCTTCAATACTGGATGGAAATTCTGCCATAGTACCTCTCAATCTGTGAGAATTTGTTCTCTCTGATGTATATATGGCGACATTGATGTCACCACACACTACCCATGGCCCATTGAAACTGTTTTTCATTACTAACAGTTCCTGCCATAGTAACCTCCAAGCCACTCCGTTACAATCTGCATGAATGGCAATTGGATGCCAACAGATGTCATCATTTACTCCTATGAATCTTCCCATTATACACTGACTTCCATTCAACATCAACTCCCCATTCCAAACTCCTGTCTCATAGAACAAAAGTATTCTCCCACTGCTCCCCTGAGCCTCTTTCTGAATCACCTCCATCCATCTGCTGCTCCATATGCTCTGCAATATTATTGATTGATCCCTCGAGTTCTGTCTCAACTAAAACTAAGACATCAGCCCCCATTGCTTTAGTAATTTTCCGACAATCTTCTTTTTACTATCCCCGTTTAACCCCTTTATATTTAGAGAGAGAATCTTAACTCTCATCGACGACTAAGAGATGGAATTTTCCCGCTGGATGTTGGCTCTCCATCCTTAAAATTCATATCGAAAAATAAGTTTCTGACTTCTTTCGTGACCGTGCTGCTTGTATTTGTGACCGTCTGGCTCTCCCCCAATGCCTTTTCCTCCTCTCTGGTCTGCTTCAACAACAAAGTATAAGCTTCCTTTCTGCATCCCTTGAGATCAATTCCGAAGAGCCGACTCAATTTGAACATATTCGATTGGACCCATGCAGTTGCACTTGCTGCTAAATTTTCCTCATGTGAAATACTATCAATCTGTAAAGACACTAGGTCCACCTCAGAATACATGACCGCTAATGTATCTGAGATATCTTCTTCCTCCTCATCTCTCTGTTTCTGCACTGAGTCAGCTGCGCAATCACCAAAATTTCACCTTGCTTTCATTTCTCTAGTTGATCACCACACCTTTTCTTCCCTGTCGTCGCCTTCCTTCCCTTTTCCTCCCCATGGAAAGCTCGATGTCTTTGACCCATTTGGATACGCGAAACCGCTTTCCTCAAAGATCAACTTCTCAGATAGCCGGATGTTTTCTGGAAGTTTTTCTAAATAGCTCACTATTTTTACTTGTAGCTAGGGATGGCAATGGGACGGAACGGGGCAGGTTGAGGCTTAAGCCACAAAAATTTCAACCCATGCCGCATGACATTTTTTCCATTTTCAACCCACCTTGCCCCACCCTGCAAAAGTTTCAAATTTTGTTTTTGTGTCATCTGTTTGCTTTGCTAAACACACAAATTTTATATAGCATTTATTCTTTTTTCAGTTCCGTAAATGACTCAAATCTTTATTTATTTGAGAGTACTTTTTCTTGTACTTGTTAATATTTATTTGATTAACAATTTTATTAAAATTTTTGGATGAATGCAATTTAACAATTTTATTAAATTTTCTGGATGAATGCAATTTACTACAAAGTGAAAGTATAGACGACTACAGTTGATAATATTAGGACATGAATTATACAACGTCCACAATTTAACGTTAATATATTTTTACAATTTTTAAAAATTATTCTAGAAACTAAATCAAATAATAATGAAATTACTCATTATGATGGATCTTCATAAATTTGAACTTATACCTAAGAATAATTGAGGAGCTTCCGGTCATCTTGCCTGCTTCAGCAGCTGAAGCAGGCAGTTGATTGTTGACGTGTCTGCTTTTATCCATTTTCGTGTTTTCTTCATTTTAATTTATTTTTTCTGAAATTTATTATATATTAAAAAATAATGTAAAAAGTATCATAAATCACAGTAATTAGCAATTTAAAATTTTATGTAAAAAGTAATATAAATCACAATAATTAGCAACTTAAATTGGGATGACGGAAGTAACATATAACAGTAATTAGCAATTTAAAATTTTATGTAAAAAGAACTATAAATCACAATAATTAGCAACTTAAATTGGGACGAAGTAACATATATTATTTGAAATGATGTAAAAGGTATTATAAATGAGAATAATTACCAACTTAAAAATTTAAATGGTTCTTAAAATTTTATCAGTACTACATAAATTGGGTAAGAGAGAGTAACATATAATTTAAAGTATTTATAAAATAAATAAAATTTTGATTGACTCTCAAAATTTTATATGTACGACATAAATTGGAATAAAGTAACATATATTATTTGAAAATAACATAAAATGTACTATAAGTCACAATAATTAACAACTAAAAATTTTTAAAAACACATAAAAATCTATCATTGTCACATAAATCGAGACAAAAAAATAACATGTGTTGGACCCGTATTCCCTGTTGTACTAACTGCACCATGTGTACTTGACTTCTTTATTAATGAAGTCTACGATTTTGACAGCTAATCTCCCCCATCCTTCATTAAATTTGTTCTCTGGAATAATAATAACTGTCCTTTTATGTCCTCTGACTGTTATTACTGAGATAAAAATCAATCATATTTATCAAACTTCTGAGTGCTAAAAATATAGGTGGCAGTATCCCTGCATTTCCAGGACTTGAAGTTATTCCCTTTGTTGTTGGAAGCTTCAGTAAATCTCTTACAAAGCCATTAAAGAGCACCCCTTGCTGAGGACCAACCTTCTCATTGAGAGTCTAGAGCACTGTACAAGTCAAACCAAGTCCCTGACGCCGAGAAGGAGACTGTGAGATCATAAGATTTACCCCCATAGATCATGAGATTTACCCCCATTCTAAAAAAATATAGCATTATGCATCCTGGCTATGAAAAAAGGAAAAAAATAGATTAATATGAGAGAAAGAAAGAGTGAAAGAGGAGTTTAAGGTGGGCTCCGATGGTAGAAGACCACTGGAGAGGAATTCAGAAGCCTTGAAGGGACTTCTAAAGTTTTGTCTTGGTTCAGTGCCTGGGAACATTTCTGAAAGTAGCAGATGATACTTAGTTTAAACAGTAATGGGAAATTTCTCATCTCTTTTCGTTTTTCTCACACTTGTGACGATTCTTTGTAAATATCCTTTATGGCATGTATGGATTTAATTATAAGAATTCCTTTTTGTTTTAATACCCACCGGAAGACATATCTTTGCATTCTATTGTACTCTGAGTCGATGAGTATCATGTGAAAATTCTTCTTCCACTTCCTATAAATTCTATCTTTTCAAAAAAGTACAAGATCTCTTTGTAGACCTATTGGGTACAAATCCGAACTAGTTATCTATCATTCTAGTGTTGTACTTATATCAATGCTCTCATCATTCTTCTCAAAATTTCATCACAGGAATCCTAAGTTAATTATCACGATAGATAGCACAATGTTGAATATCTTATTTTATTATTGACATATCTTAACCAAAGAACTCTTTCCGCACCTGTTTTGCATATTTCTAATGTTTAATATGACATTAAATATTTTGGTAAAGCTACACACTAGTCCAATGTATGTAAGGTAATTCCGGACTTTTCACCATTTGAACGGGTTTTTCCCACTCTTACATTTTTCATGACTTTACTTCTTCAGACCTAATTATTATAGTGTAGATGAGGTGTTTGTCTAACATAGATGTATAGACATCTATAGAGCATCCTCCTGATTTGAGATGAGCAATTAATCATAATAATACAACAATAACAACAACATATACCCCCCACTTTGTGGGATTTCAGTGGGTATGATGTTGTTGTTCAATGTAATCTCACAGGTGGGGTCTAAGGAGTGTTGTGTACACAGACCTCACCCTACCTTGAGAAGGTAGAGATGTTATTTCCGATAGACCCTCAGCTCAAAACACGATAAAAAGAGACGATAGAAACAAGCAGAAACAACAAGATAACTGAGGCTAAAGGAACAACATGCAGTAATAGAAATCTAAAAGTAATGAAAAACAAGAATAATACTAACACACAGAAAGGAAAGAAATTCACCCGGCTGCCTACTAACTCTCTATGCTAAATTCTCAACTTCCACATCCTCCTATCAAGAGTCATATCCTTAGTGAGTTCAAAATGCAACATATTATGTTTAATCACCTCAGGTCAATACTTCTTTGACCTACCTCTATCCCTCCTCAAGCAAAATACAGCCAACCTATCCCACCTCCTTACCGGGGCATCTGCACATCCCTTCTTCACATGTCCGAACCATCTTAACCTCACTTCTCGCATCCTGTCCTTCACAAGGTCACTCCCACTTTGTCCCAAATATCTTCATTCCTAGTTTTATCTCTCCTAGTATGCCCACTCATCCACCTCAACATCCTCATCATCTTTTGGACGTGAGAGTTTTTACTGGCCAACACTTTGTCCCATATAACATAGCCAGTCTAACCACAAATTTTAATGCTTACCTTAAGTCTAGGTGGCACATTCTTATCACACAGAACACCGGATGCGAGCCGCCATTTCATCCCCTCTGCCCCAATACGATGTGTGACGTCCTCGTCAATCTTCCCAATTAATCATAGTAACCTCTCCATCTCTTTTTGATCTCACTATCTTATATCAAAATATGTTGGAAACCGCTTCAATAGATTTGACCTAATTTAAGTTCTACCCCTCTTCTTTAATGATCGTGCTAGTTGTACATTTGTTTCCCCCTATCTGAATTCCTAACTTTCGGTACAAGCCATCTAATAAGGCTTTACCTCAAGCATTACTCATAGTCTTCTTGAATCTCTCTTGTCTATCATATACTCCTGTTCTAAGTTGTAATGACTGTTTATTTTATGGGCAACACTTGTGTTGATACGACATGTGTGTGGGTGTTGGATCCTTTTTGGATATTATCAATTAATTTTCAGTATTTTAACCAAAATTGATAGGGAAATTTGAGATTACACACAATGATTTTTGGAATCAAAACTAAAGCTAATGGTAATACTCTTCTTCTTTCTTAGTGCCTAGTTTTTAGTGGAAAACGACTGAACTCACTCCGTTTTGTAGGCAAGGAGCAAAGCCAACCACAGCCATCACCATTTCAGAAGATGACAAGCTAAACGCAAATTTGAAGCAAAACCACCCTTACTGAGCTCCTTCTTGCTAAGCGCAAAAGTTAAACCAAGGTCCCTCTGCTTCGTAAACAAGGCTTGTTCCATACTTCATTTACGAACTAGTGAAGTACTCACCCCTCTCTAAAGGGATTTATGCACACCTCTCCTTGTTTACTAAATGACCATTAGAGCAAGCCCTCAATTTAGTGGCTTCACAAGGAGAAGTTCACTATGATAGGGAGTACCTTTTTCCCTTAAAGCGAAAAAATGAAATGCATAGAGGGCCATCGTTTGGTTGCGATATACTTCTTAGCTTTACGGATTCGTAAGGGGCCTTGGGACCTACTTAGTTGACTGACAATGACAATCTTACAAAACTAAGTAAGGCCTTCTCTTTTTTATTTGAATAGCCACCTTTTTTTCTCTTTTTACAGCCACGTGGATAGACAAAAGAAGGGAAGTTACAAATGGGGCAATCAAGGCTCACAAAGTAGACAGCAAGCACGATTCCATTCTAAATCACACCAATTCCAAAGTGTGTATCTCTTCTTTATTTTTAAGTGACAAGGGGGTGACAAAGGACAGGAGGTAGTTCCTCTATGGGAAATTGAAAACATCGAAGTAGGTTGTAGCTTATAAATAGGAAGACAGGGCATTAACAGATCGACGTGATAGGACCCTCCTTTGCTATAACCTCGAGCGGATCTAAGGAGGCCTTTTCATAGTCAAATTACTTCTCCCTGCGTCACATTTTATGTGGCACCGTTTGACTTGACACAGTGTTTAAGAAAAAAAAGAGACTTTTGAAACTTGTGGTTCAAAACAATCCTATTATATATATATAGATGTAAATCATTTCATTACAAGCCTTTGGGAAGCCGCTCATCTGGGTTAGTGAGTAGATCGGAGGCCGAGATTGACGCCATAGTTCACTGCACTCCAAAAGGCACATCTTTCGAAAACTCTCTCCTACTTTCTAGGACTGCAGAATACACCTTTTCGACAGGCCTTCACCTGATTTTAAGTTATTTGGAGGGCAATGGCAACACAAACAAGAGTAGATAAAGAATTGTCCCGGCAGTAATTTGGTGGACCATATGGAAAGAAAGAAATTTTAGGAGTTTTGAAAACAAGAGCAGCCCTCTACACAAGATTAAAATAAACTACATTATCACTTTTTATTATTGGTGTAGTTCAGAGTATATAAATGAACATGTGGCTATTGTAGACATTCTAGGATCCTTATAAAGATGAGGGAGGATCTAAGGAGAGTTTTTCTCTTCTTTTCTTCATCTTTTGTTTATGCCAGACACACAGGTGTTGAGATAGGATATGATGTAAATTTTTTAGTACCAGCTTTGAGTTGATGATTGATATACAAATGTTACCTTTATTAACAAAAATCATTTCGTTAAGAATAAAAGGGGAATTTTAAAGTTAAAATATTTACAATTATAGTAAGGTGACATTTTTTTTGGGACAACATAAAATGGGACAGAGGGATAAAGAAGTTATTGACAGCTTAAACAATTGATTGCTCTTTCTTTGTTCTTTCCCGAGTGAAGTGACTATAATTTAAACCATATGTTCTTTATTGTTAAAAGATATATGTATTAAAAACCCACAACTAGATAGTTATAGGTCAACATCACGACTAAATGTGCAACGAACTCAAGAAGTTTATCACGGTCTATATCATTTGCAGTGAGAAAAAACAGTAAGGAGATGCATTTGTACTAAATAATAATTACAAATTCAAACTTGTTCTCAAAAATTAGTGCATTCCTTCCCTTCCAAATAGTCCACTATAATTTAGACATTTCTATAACTCTATTTTTAAATATTTGAATTATTTTAGCCGAATCCCTGCACCCGTATCCGAATCTGGATTCGTACACCCAAACTTTAACATTTAATTCATGAAAGATTTGAACACCTATATCGAACACCCACATCCAAGGAGAGAAGGGACACCATTCTTATATATGGTGGCCTCAATCAACCTCGTAACAAGCTATTAGGCAGGAGCCTCGTTGATAGCTTTCCAACAAATGGATCTGAAATGCCAACCCTTTCAGAAGTCCGCAAATGGGCAAGCAAAAACTGGAACCAAGCCCATGCCCTTAATATCTACGAGATAGGAAACAACTGCTTTCTCTTCAAGGTTGCTTCCATAAACGTGGTTGAGCATGTTCTCAGAGGAAGATAGTTGTGGAAGACTCAGGAATTCGGCTACAATGGTGGTCGTCGACTGTCGGTCCACTTGAATCTAGGGTTTCCTAAACCAGTTGTGGATCAGACTAGTGGGCCTCCCTCTACATCTGTGGTCCCAGAATATATTTAAAGCAGCGAGGGACTTCTGTGGTGGCTGGATAAAGACAGAGGACGAAACAGAATTTCGCTATCACCTAAAGTGGCAAAGAATACTCGTCAAAATCAATTGTACTTCCATTCTGAAGGAGGTGAAGATAGATTTTGAGGGTATTGAGTATATCATACAAGTATGGAATGAAAGGCCGACAAGGTTTATCGCCGGAGAAAGTGGCTGCGATGTCGAAGGTGACAGGAGGTTTTAGCCTCCAAACCAATGGTTATTACACAAGGGCGAAACTTCAAAGTCCACGCCTCTGCCAGCTGGTGACAGGAACACTCACATGGAGTGCTCAAAAGTTTTTGAATTTATTAACAGGGCACGTGATATAGAGCAGCTGAAAGGAATTAAAGTATTAGGCCTGGACCCACTGGCCCAACAAGCTTGTGACTTAAATGAAAAGCAGCCCAATAATTCAGATTGGACCTCAGAGCCTCTGCTCGATGAAATACAAGCAAATTACAGGAATTTAGGAACACCAGACATAAAAGGTAATCCACTCTATCTATTCCATGGAGACAGAGATGAGAATTTGAAATCCGAACCAGTTATAAAAGATGCCAATGATATGTCAATCATCCAAACAGAGGAAGAACAACCACGGAAACACAAACAGAAAACACATGTTACTGGAACAGAAGACCGAGGGAGAAGGTATAATTGAAGATATCATACCACAAAATTATGATGAGCATGGAACTGGTATAGCAGCAGAGAACGAAATTCCCTCACGGGTCCAACAGAACATTATCAGGTTCACCAAAGAATTTGGAGTGCATTTTACTGGATGTGAAGAAGTAGCTGTAAACCTCTTCATCAAAATTAATGGTAAGAGAGAAGCAATTAAGAAGGTGACTGGAGCTATAGTTCCTATGACTCCAACAGAAAAGATTCCAAGAGAACTCAAGAAACTGGAACCAACTAGTAACTTCATGAGCTATGGTACGAGGAGTAGGGGGTTACTTCTTAGATGTTGTAAATGAAAGTTAACATAGTTTCATGGAATGTAAAGGGCCTCAATGGTCCAAGGAAGAGACTACTGATCAAAAACATAATGAACAATTGGAGGGCATATGTGTATTGTTTTTGGGAATAAAAAATTAATGGAGATATAAGAGGGGTGATAAAAGAAAAATGGGCAAATAGGAGGGTCAAATATGCACGATTAGAGGCATGTGGAACAAGAGGGGTACCATTATTTTCCTAGAAACATATAAATGACTTTCCCAATGGGAATAGGAAAAACAAGTTCCATAAGTGGTGTTCCAAGTTCATTGTCTGCTCTCCACCTCCTAATGGGGAACATGCACCTCTTGACCACCCCACCCCTAACCCCCACCTACCCCACCAATAATATTTTTCTAGTTACATATAAATGTTCTTGGGACAATATGTTTTTGCTTACTTACCGAACACTAAAAAATAAGCAAGAAAACCACTTCATTTACAGGGAAATATTTCTCACGAGAAAACATTTTCCTTTATAGCAAACACGCCCTATGTATGTCTGTTTTTTAGTTGCATGCTCCCACTGCCTCCTTTTGTAGTCTGTTCTTAAATGTTATTTGGTTTATATTGTTTTGAGCCCACCATTGAATTATCAATTCCATGCAACTTTTCTATGCCTCACTCTTTCTCTTTACATCCAAAACTAGCTGGTGGTAATGGTTTCCTGTTATAATCATTGTAGTCTTTACATATGGCGTTGCCACTTCACGTAAGGATGAGATCTATTTAGCTATAACTATCTTCATTCTTAATTCTTAAATGTTATACAAGAAGATAGGTGAGATCAAATAATGAATAGCTTTGCTGGAGATATAAACTAAGTAAATAAAAATACGCCCTTTCTAACAACTTAAACTTTTGGATCAGATGCTCACACAATTTCAACATGGTATCACAGCTTTATTCACGCTATTAGAAACAAGCTTTTAGCTCACAAGGCTCACCCTAATTCATAATTTACCAGATGTTGGGCTCCGATATTATATTATCAAAGCTCCAAGTGGTAGACCTGGGTGTGCAGGGTGGATGAGTTTGTCCTACATCAGTTGTGGAATAGAGATTTGATCTGCTGCTTATGAGATCTAGGACAATCCTCACCTAATGAGCTAGCTTTTGAGATTGAGTTAGACTCAAGGTTCATTTTCTTATCATGATATCAGAGCAAAGCTCCAGGGTTCAAGTCTCGTAGTCACTTATTATTAAAAAAAGTCCACGTACTTGGCTCGTGAAAAAGAATCATGCGCACACATAGGTGCACGTATTGGAGATATAAGTCAAATATAAGTATCTTCTCTCAAACCGCTTAAGCTTTTAGATGAGATGGCCACACAACTTTAATAGAGTGATTGATCTAACAAGACAATAGTACTGCTTGCAGACCAACACAGAATCAGAGGAACCCATTGGCAAAAGGGGATTTGAGGAAAGGATAATTGAGTAGATTCTTTGATCAAACACAGGAACCATCAAAACTACATGAAATTTGATGTAAATTAAAGAACTGACTTGATTATCATCAAATAAGGCATCTTGGTTAGCAGCACTTGTCGTGATACGTGAAACACATTCAAAAGCTGGAAGATTCCAAACAGATAAAGACTGGCCACTTCCACAAGCCTGTGAAGTCAAACAGAGTGACCATAATCAATATTCCTTGACTCAGGGAAGTTATTTTTATCCATGAAAAGCTGATGAGAATATTCATTTATCTGATTTCAACCTCATAAGTGTAAGAATCAATAAACCAGGCAAAAGAAAATGAAAAAAAAAGAAGCATAACTTGAAACAAACCAGGAGATGATATTGTTAATCTCCGGTATACATGTAAAGGCACAAATATTTTCTTACTGTTGATTGCATGGTCAGATGCAAAACATGCATCAACACGAATTCAGAACATCTAACTATTGATCAAGATGAAGAAATTTCTTTATTTTGAGAGGAGGTAACAGTCATTTTCTGGAGAACAAGAACACTTCAATGTTAGGGATTATACATATATTTGAAACAGATAACATATATTTTATAAAAATGTGGGGCATTATATGCAGAGAACAACTTCACTTGGCAATGCTTGAGTTTATATTTGAAACTCAATCCAATCGTTAATCGCTAAGCACTTAATCAACATATTTCATGCATCCATCTAGAGAAAACCATTGTTATGTGGATTCTGACAATGCAAAGTCCTTACAACTTCAACGGTGAAATAGGAAAACCCTTTTGTCCTCCATTCGTACTAATTGCAAACAAAAATATCTATCATGTTTTTTCAGGTGAATGGGAATAACAAGTACTGCACATTTATGGAAGTACCGCTATTGAAGGCTTACAGTTGCATATACCTCAAATGTCCATTAGCAATCAAGCACACAGTACCTGGATCGAGACATGACCATGTTATCTCAACATGAACTTAATTCACAAGGCCAAAGACAGGTTGCACTATGTAAACATAGCCAGTAAACCCCGTCCCCCTCCTTTTTTTTCCTTTGTCCAGTAAAGATGTGTGCCTACTTATTTTTCAAGTTTTAAAAGGAAAGAGAAACGACTTTAGTATGTCACGCTTTTATGGAGGAGTGGCTTTTAAATTAAGTGGGTAGAGGTCAAAGAATAACACACCGTGTTTGAAGACTGCTATCTCAAACTGTTTCATCAGACATAATAAAGAAAATCATGAATGAACAAAGTGTTAACTCTCCAAAATTAGGAGATTCATGTCCTACTATCATCTATCTCTATCTCTATGAGGTAGTGGTAAGGTCTGTGTACACTTACCCTCCCCAGACCCCACTTGTGGGATTCCACTGGTATGTTGTTGTTGTATGTCCTACTGTCATCTTCAGCAAACCCAGTCTTCATAAGCAAGATTATTAGTCTTCATTAGCAAGATTATTATAACTATACAGTAGGTCATCCTCAACATTAACTACAATAGTAAGCTTCAGTAATTAAACTGTGCAACAGAAGCAATTGCAGTTTGACAGCTCTAACCAAACAACAATTATAATAGTTAGTACAGTAGCAAACATAAGAGAAAGTTAGTTTGGTAATGGCATCTGAACTCTTACCAGCCAACTCTCGCTTGCATCAAGAGCTATGCAACTGACATATGGAAACAACTCCTTCAACTTCTTCTCCTTCTGGGGATCAATTATTTGAATACATTTACCACTTCTGCAATCTAAGGCAATTTCATAAATGGCAGTCAATAATCAACACATAAAGACAGATCAAAATAGAGAAAATCATGTGTTACTCCCAAGTAAGGGAGAGCCAAAGCAATCAACAGAAAACAAAATTGGCAATTCATCAGGACTGGCCTTGTGCTCCATCTTTTTTTAATAACTACTGCTCCTATTATTAGAAAGTATACCCCATATTCGTGCTGTCCCATCCTCTGAACCAGTTATAACCTGCAAATTGCCGAGGGAAAGAGACCAAAAAGTTATCACTAAGCAATAAAATTGGGCCAAATTCCAAGGAACATTATGTTTAAAAAAACACAAGCGTTCTGTTGTACTAAACAAGTGCATAAAATGGAAAAGGGTAAGACTAGACAAACTGAAAGAATGTGTATGCATGAGAGGGACAAACAAAATTTTACCTGATTGTGAGCATTGCGTGCAACAATGCAATGCAAGTAGTCTGAATGTCCTTTGAAAACCATCTTTATTTGATTCTTTTCCTGAGCACCATAATTTAAATCACATTGTCATAATAGAAATCTTGAAGATTTCTTTTTTCTTTTACTAAAAGAAATCCTTTTTAGAAGAAGCAATGAATTACGTAGGGGTTAGGGAAAACAGAAAAGAAAGAAGTGATTAAGAGAATGTAGTATGAAAATTAATCATGCACCTTGCACAGATACATACCACATCCCAGCAGTATGCACAAGAATCACCAGAAGCAGCAAAAATAGATCCGGTCTACAATAGAGCAAAGAAAATGAAATAAAAATATGTAGACTGGACAACTTTGAAGTAGGATGTTGGACTTGAGAGAAGCAAGAGAAGAATTCATGAGATATAAATGCTAAATGCATAAGTTAAAACAAAGTTAGCTACGTCACATGCTTTGAACTAATAGCTCCAACAACAGCATCAGGACCCCACAGTCCACTGGACATGAATGCCAAGGTGACTAGATTATTCCACTCAACATGAATGCCAAGGTGACTACTTTATTCTTCTCTCCCTACCACCCCATAGGTTGTTCCAGAAGTCTTCTACAAGTTTGGTATTATAACATAAAATGCACAATACTACACTTCCAAATTGAGTAGGTTAATGACGTACAAAAAAAAACTGGCAAACACCCCCCACCCTCCCCCAAACACACACACACACACACCACATTAAAGAATCAGATGATAAGACTATAGGACAAATTGTCCACTACTATGAAGTTCTTTGTAGTGCAGCACTTCTGTAAATTGCAAGATTTGAAAACGTGATAGCTTCCACCATCACCACGCGCCGCTCTCTTCTTCATAAAAGTGAAATGTAACAAAATATTGCCTCACTGCTGCACAGCAGAAAGGTTTCAGAGGATCATCATAATGTAGTGAAGAACTCGAGATATTCCTTCACAATGAAGAGCATCTGCAGTGATAGCTGGCTTTGCCTCTCAGATTTAAGAAGCATCTAACATTAGAAGATAACTAGAACATGATTCACACCTACCTCCTGGGAAAACCAGCTAACGCCTAACTAGAAATCAGGCTAACCCATAGCTGTATCCTCTTAGTCTATAGTATCAATCAAGAAGCCACTCAGCTGGTTTAGAAAAAGATAAGAGGATAATATACCTGATTATTAACAGCCATGCAATTATTTTCAGGAATTGGCGAAAGTGCACCCCATGGACCTCTGAGATACGAGAACATGGTTGGAACATAAATAAGGCAATAATAGTGTAAAGTAAAGGAAGATGAAATAAAAGAACCATCATAAGCAGAAACTACTACTCGTCAGATATAGAAGACAAAGGTCAAAGACAACACATCATCTACAGATCAACCTTTAAAAAGTTCTAAAATTAAAGGCCATGAAAAACTTCAATTGCATAATTTATTTGTTCAGAGACCCCCACAAACCCAAACCACCTGGTTCCAAGTAAGCAATAAAAGCTACTGACAATAATGTAAAGGAATCTTCTTAATCATTATGTATGAAAGGAAAACTTCAATAACCATCAGTAAGCAGGAAACTGCGTAGACTAAATATTTAATCCCGAACAGAACATATTTTGTTGGACGTCAACTGTAAGGATGCAATATCAGTACCTAGCAGTAACGCAAACTGTGTGACAAGGTAGTAAAATTCTTTAATTTAAAATTATTTCATGTTTCATGGTAACTTACTTCTTTTGAGGATTGACCAAGTCAAGTACTGGCTTTGATACATGTCCTGAATAGTAACAATGGAAAAGTAAGCAGAGAATCCAACTCATTGACAAATGCCGCAAACAAAACAATTTCAAGTTGCATCAACATCACAGTGAGAACCAGACAGCCTATGGGCATTCAGCTGATGCTTTGACTTGCAGAAATTTTTCAGCGCAAACAGAAATGGGTGTTGATGTTCAAAAGGTAATTTGGTTTGTGGCTGTTAAACTAATATCTAAGAGGGCACACAACAAAATATAATGTGGGAACCAAGAAAAGCACATCGTACAGAAATAGGCAAGAATATTTCAAGACTAATATCTTGCCAGTTCATTAGGTGTGGCAGAAAGTACATTTCCTCACTTCCCTGCCATCCAAGACTAACATATTTCTTGCACTATCGCACTGGTAGATCTGTAATGCAATAGTGCTACATTATTAGAATCCAATGTACATACTATCGTTTGTTGTTCATTATTAGTTGTTCTTCCTTTTTCCCTTCCTTCCATATCTAGTTTATTCTGCTTATGGGCTTGTTTTTTGAGTCGAGGGTTTTTCGGAAACAGCCTCCCTATCTCGATGAGGTAGTGGTAAGGTCTGTGTACATTTTATCCTCCCCAGACCCCACTTGTGGGATTTCACCGGGTATGTTGTTGTGTCTCACATCGATAGTCTTAGGAAAATTTGGTCTCTTTTATGATCTTGGGCAATTCTCCTCTCATGAGCTAGTTTTTGGTATTGAATTAGACTCAAGGTTCATTTCTTTACCATGCTATCAAAGTAAGGCCCATTCAAATTCATTGTTTCAGATGTTGATAATGTTAGGTGTATTTACGCATCTTTTCATGCTATTTTATGCTTATTTGTACCTTGTTTCGCTTTGAATTAGTAGTAAATACACCTAACTTTTGATTATGATACACTTGACTAATTGGGCTATTTATGCGAATATGGGTGATTTTTGGCGAATTTGCACAAGCATGGAAAAATTAGTTAAGTATGGCAAATACATAGTCACCACGCCACGGTGCTTGTAGCAGTAAAAAATCAATGCATTGAAAGACACGACGCAATGTAGCAGTTCAAGAACCTCATAGTTTGGCCAAGTCCTAGAAAACAAGAAGTCACCGATACAATGCTCAGCGTGGTAAAATCCACCGCGATGGATAGTGCGCCGCAGTGGAACAAGGATCAACCACATAAATTTTCTCAGTCCAGGAATGTAGAGAAGTCACCGTGATACGGTGCTCAACGCAGTATGATTCACTGTGATGGGCAATGCGCTGAGGTGGAACATGAAGAAATCAAGAATTTTTCCAAGTCCAAGACCAAGGACATTTCACCGCGACATGGTGCCCAAAGCGGTAAGATTCACCGCAATGGACAGCAGCGTATTGAAAGATGGCTTTAAGTCTGATTTTAGCAAAGTTGATTTTGACTGGGAAAAGTTCATCCTTAGGTTTTTTCCACCTCTATAAATAGACCTCAAGGTTCTTTTTGAAGAGGGTTGGACATTATTTTGAGAATTTGGCACTTGGAGCACATTGGAGCCGCTAAATCTTTTGGTTTTTACTTCTTTTAATCTTTCTTAGATGTTTATATGCATAATAGCTATTTTATGATTGTTGCTAGGACTATGAGTGGCTAAACACCTTTGTTCTAGGGTTATGTTAGTCGCATGATCTCTACCTATAGGGAATTGATTTGTGGATAGGACAAACATGTACCTCAACACCTTGCTTGGTTAATGCACGACAGAATTGTAAGTGTATTTGTTACATTCCTGATTACCGAGAAGTAGGCATGGCAACGAGGGTATTGATTGAAGGGCTATGCAACTTGAAAGAGCCTAGCCACAGTAGTTTTCGTTAAACATAGAAAATCAGAGCCAATTCAAGTGATTACTCAACATGATTTCTAGTAAATCCATAATTCAGGAATATCACTCATATTGTGTTAAATCCTTACGTCTCAACATTAGTAAAATTGGCTTGTGGGAATTTCAACAGCCCCAGATGTCCATCAAAAAAGAGAAGTGGTTCAAGAATTAGCAGAAGTATCAAAAACTTCTCAAATTTCATTGAGGAGTTGAAATCAGTTGACCTACCCCTCAATGGTGGCCAAAACACATTGGGTTGGTAACCAAGAATCTGCTTTTAAAATAGACAGATTTCTCATCTCTCCTAAATGGGATGAGGCATTTAGAAGCATCAAGCAGTCAATCCACCCAAAGGTCATATCAGATCATTGGCCTTTGTTTCTGAGAAGTGAGTACAAGAGACAAAACAAATCATATTTCAAATTTGAAAATTAGTGGCTTGGAGTAGATAGTTTTAAGCATTAAGTTAAAAGTTGGTGGCATTCTATTGTACTAGAGGGCGCACCAGATTTCAAACTAGCTTATAAGTTTAAGACTTTGAAGGGCTTAAAACAATGGAGCCTTTGAAGGTTCCGCTAAAACAATGGAGCCTTTCTCTAGGCAACCAAACAGTGAAGAAGAACCCTATTCTCAATCAAATTTCAGACTAGGACACTATCCAAAGGAATCTCAACACAGAAGAGCTAGCTTAGAACCAAGCTCTCCACATATTCTGAGAAAATTGCAATCAATGAGGAAATCCACTAGAGACAAAGATCGAGAATCCAAGGGTAGAAGCATGGGGATAAGAACACAGTTTTTTGAAAGGGCAACAGATGCACATAAGAGGAACAGCAATATTGATAAGCTAGTGGTGGAAGGAACAATACTGAAGAAGCCTGGCACATTAAAAGAGAGATAGTTAATATTTAAATGAAGCTCTACACAGAAACTGAAACTTGGAGGCCAGATTTCAATCCTACAGCAGGTCCTGAAATCACAGAACAGGAAAAAGGAATGGTTACAAAGGCCTTCCGGTGAACAGGAGGTGCTGGAAACCATCAAACTAACAAAGCTCCTAGGCCAAATGGCTTTAGTATAGGGAAGAGTTGGATGCTAGAACTGAAAGGGAAGGGAAGCAAAGCAGAAGAGCTCCACATTTTCAAATGTTCAAACATAGGATATTAGAATCCATCATTCAACAACAATATAACTACGCCTCAATCCCAAACTACCCAAGGATTCATTACTGCACACACAAAAAAGATGGTACCTTGTGCCGATTCCTTAGACCCCAACATTTCTTTCCACTTCCATCCTCGAATCCGACCATCATCACCACAACTGCATGAAATTTACATATGTTGACAAGGAATTGGCATGTATGATAGAATAAATAACACTTACCCGAGAAATTTATAGGCGACTTTTACATGATAAGTACCATGAGATAATTGCCTCACTTGTTTACTTGATTAAAAAGATAATTAGTTCACCTAGTTTCACAGCCAAGTCATCATCTAAATCTGATCGTTTACAGTGTCGAACAATTTTATAACTTTTTCTTTACTTGCCCTGACATATGAGCTCTAGTCAAGTTATAGTTACGTACCTGAATTTTGAATATTTTAAGTAATATTTTCCCATACTTTCTATTCCAAACAAAAAAAAAAGTTGCACTATCTCCCTTCTGTGCAAATCTACCTACAGTTATCAGTACAAATAGATCAAAATTTTGAAAAGATACCTCAATAACAGTGAATCTTCATGGTTACCATAAAATTTAACATCATAAGCAGGTCCATCATGTCCTTGCACCAGCCAACTAGGTTCAGCTACTGGCACCAATTTACTGAACCAACGTCACCAAATAGAATATTACGTCAAACCAAAAATGACCACCAGACGTCGAAAACATTGAGAAAACAGAAACTCACTTGCCCGCAGAGCTTAGTCCCTATCAAGAAGAAAAAGGAAACAAATAATGGCAATTAGTTAGTAAAGTAATCCTACGTTAACGTTCTTTCCTATTTCGTAGAATGAGATATTGAGCTTACAAGACAGGAGGAGATAGAGTAAGCAGCGATGGAGCCGTCGCTCGTGGCGGCGACGATAAGGTCCGGATAGGAATTATGGTCCGGGTTAGGGGCGAATGCAGTCCGGAAGACCGTTCGACATTGGGATTCTCTCTCCAGTATAATGGAGTCTCTGTATATGTCTTCGTCCCAGTTTCTGCAGTCCATGCCTGTTGCCATTGTCACCACAATATTTCGGGGTTCAGAGGATCAGGGTTAAACCGCGAGTTACGAAGAGAACTTCGAAAAAAAAAAAAATCAAACCCTATGTATTATATTTAAAAAAAATATAATTTTAATACATGTGATTCACTTTTAATCATAATATAATTTTTTTATCAAAATAAATTTAATATATTTTATACTTAATATATTTTTATTCACTTCAAAATTACTTTTATACGGAGGAAAACATTTTCTAAAAATATTTTTTTCAATTTTCTCATGATTGGTGGTTTAAATATTTTGAAAAGTGTTTCCAAATCAACTCATTTCCTCCAATTTAAGGAACATAACTTCCTTCCAAAAATTAAGGAAAAAAATTTCAAAACTGTTATTCAATTTCAAATTGATTTTTTTAATTTCATCCCTACCATGATCCCGTCCCAAAAAAATATTATTTTTCAAAAATAATAAAAAATATAAATTTATTTTTGAAAAAAAATATTTCATGAAAATTTTATTTTTTCCCCTATTTCTATTTCGACCCACTCAATTCCCGTCATCCCCCCCAGAAAATTAAATTTTCAATTTTTGACTCCACCCTACTACTCCGCACCCCCACCCCCCACGTCCCCCCACCCCGGTCCCTTTTACAAAAAAAATTTATTTTTTACTTCACCCCGCGCCCCCAGCCTCTCCCTCACCCTCACACCCCCGCCCCCACCCCATACAAAAGAAAAAATATTTTTTAAAAAAAATTCATTTTTTTACCCCAGCCCTCCAGCTCCACACAAAAAAAAAATTAAAAAATTTTAAATTTTGAAAATTTCAATTTTTTACTCCAAACCCCCTCCCCATAAAAGCAGAGTTAAAAAAATTAAAAAAAATTACTTCACCCCTCCCCCACTCCTCACCAAAAAAAAATTTAAATTTTTATTTTTAAAAAATAATTTCAAATATGAAAATATTTTCATATCAAAAATTGTTTTCCTAAAAAATATTTTCTACTCTCTAGAAAGTAGAAGTTTTTTCTAAAAAATATTTTTATTATTAACCAAACAATAGAAAATATTTTCTGAAAAATATTTTTCACTCACCATCCAACACATGAGAAAATGAGTTAGAAATCAACTCATTTTCCAGGAAAACATATTGTTTATATGATATGCATAATTTATTTTTGATATATAGTGTAGTTTTTTTATCAAAATAAATATAATACATTTATAATACATATATATTACATATATAATTTACTTTTAATATATAATACAGTTGTTATACATGATAAATATTTTTTTAAATATCAAATATTTAGGTAATAAATAAAAAAATATATTTAAAATCAAATAATATTTTATAAAAGAGATTAAAAAGTAATTATTCAAAAAAAATGGTGGACTAGACACTTTTTGGATCAATATTCAAATTTTAGTCACATTGGATTGGAAATGTAACTAAAAATAATCATTTCTTAATGCAAAAAAAAAAAAATTAAACAAAACTGCCTCTAGTCTAGACGAAATACTTCAAGAAAAATTACTGGATGTGACACTTCAATACTTCATGAAAATAACATATAATTATCAAATTCGCAAATTTCTACACTTAATTTAAATTAACTTTGTGAGTAAATATATAGATAGGATTGAGTTATTACGATAAAATGAGCTATTGTATGTGAAATCAAACAATAATAATTGTCAAATTATGACAAACTTTTATTAAATTTTCAAGAGAAAACACTTATGAATGTGTTAGTTCAACATGTCGAGAAGGTCATCAATTCAGACCTATACATGTGTGAATTCAAAAGAGAGAGAAATTTAGAACTTTAAGTTAAGGAGTTTCTTCTCCTCTCATTCGACTAAGATAGTTCGACTTCCACCAAGGTAAATTTCTAAGATACTTTTGAATTGACACTACCTAATTAATACTCTTATAAATAAGATTAAACTTTGAAAAATTATAATTCTAGTTGAATCTTCACTTTTGATCAAGAGCACCTAAACACATGAAGAGGTCGTTTGGTCTGATGGATAAGGAAAAATAATCCTAGGATAATTTTTTATGGGCCTTTAATTGCTTGTTTAGTTGCACAAGGTAGGATAACGTATCCCAGGATTAGCAATTAGTCTTGGGATAAGTTATCTCCTCCTGTGGGTGGAATAATAATCCCAGGATAATTTATCCTAAGATAAGGTATGTGAAATAACAAAAATACCCCTTTTAAACTCTCTTTTATACACCAATTTTACATTTTATGTATATTAACATATTTTTTTTAATAATATGCACTACTTTAATTAATTGGTTATTTTTATGTATTTTTTGTTAAAAAAACTATATTTTGTAGCTACAATT
>JBCEWC010004221.1:0-27875 GCA_038996855.1 Solanum aculeatissimum | reverse complement strand
GAAGAACCGAAGAAAGAAGAAAGAAGAAAGAAGAAAGAAGAAAGAAGAAAGAAGAAAGAAGAAAGAAGAAAGAAGAAAGAAGAAGGAAGAGGAAGAAAGAAGAAGGAAGAAAGAGGAAGGAAGAAAGAAGAAGGAAGAAAGAAGAAGGAAGAAAGAAGTTATCTGTGAAGAAGAAGAATCTCGATGTAACGGGAGAAGAAGTCGATCGCGAGTTGGAGAAGAAGTCGCCAGAGCTGCAACTGGAGAAAAGAAGTCGCAGAATCCCTTTTCCAGATAAACCCTAATAGTTCTTTTTGATTATTAAATCAGGGTTAATTTTTTTTTAAAAAAAAAATAAAAAGGCGACACCAATGGCGCCTTGTTTCGCCTCTCGCTATTCTATCGCCTCACGTCGCCTTTCTGAATTGCACCTCGCCATGGCCATAATAGGCGAGAAGGCTTCGCTTCGCCTTGCCATTTGCCAAAGGCGAGCTCCTTTGAGAACACTTCCTGGGGCATCTCCGCGTTTCATGACAGTTAATTTTCTGCACTTTTGCTTCTGAACTTCACTCTTTAGCTCCGGTTTTCCGTCCTTTGTCATGATGAATCCTTTTTTGAGATCCATTCTTCCGTTTTTAGCCCTGCAACCACCTAATCATGTTGGTTAGCTTAGAAATAGACAAATGACTCAAAAATGCAATAAACTTAGGGAATTCGTTCTCAAACTAGACTACAAATATGGTTAAGTCGGTCATTAGGCACATAAATACGCCTAAGATCAGCAAACTAAAACAACCGAATAGAAATTTAAAATTCAAACCATACTTAACCTAAGCAACTTATTAGACTAAGAATAGCTGCTGTAATTAAAAGTAAACTTCAACAATATGGCTTTCATTAAAGGTCAATAATGGATGCAACTCTTATTGCCTATGAGTGTGTTGACTTTAGAATGAAGGATAAGAGGCCCAGAGTCTTGTGCAAATGAAACATAGAGAGAGTTTGGTGTCCTTGATAAATATACTGAAGGAGCCTGGAGACTTGTGCAAATTATACATAGAAGAATCTTTAGATCATGTTAACTGGGGTTTTTTGATAACTATGTTAAAGAAGATGGGTTTAGATCAGATTTTGCATAAGAACAGCCAGATTCCACTGCTGTTTTTGGTTGTCCAGATTTCCCATTACTCATGGGTCTAATGGAGGGGGATCTCCTATTCTCTTTTCTATTTGTTATTGCTATCGAAGGACCAAGTAATATATTGCAAACAGTCTAGCAGAATAGTTGAATCAGGGGTTTCAAGGTTAACAACAGACAAGAGGGGCATTTGGAGATCACTCATCTCCTTTATGCAGATGGTGCAATTTTTCTTTGTGATGCAGAGATTGATCCAATGAGGATGTTAAGAGTAATCTTGACAATCTTTAAAGGGATATTTAACTCGAAAAAGTTTAATCTATCCCGTTAAGAATCTCAGCAGATTCAACATGCTGTTATCCTTGGTGGTGAAATAGACATCCTTCTACTATTTATCTAGGAATGTCTCAAGGGAAAAGAGCCTTTGAAGACAAGGTATCCTGGCATTTTCACTATAAATCGACGACAGCTGCCATCAATGAGGTCTGGTCTGATCAGGGATGGATTCTCACTTATAGGAGATTTTTGAATTATTGGGAAATCACTAGAATTGCACTAGATTGCATAATTCTTCAATACAGCCAACCAATTGACATGGGTCAATCAGAATAAAGATAGGGTTTGGTGGTTGGGGCACAATTCATGCAGTTTCAACAAAGCCGCTCTTAAAGCGCACTTAGACCTTGAAGCGAGGCTCAAAACATGTTTTGATCGCTTCACTTTGCTTAATGTGAGCTTTAGTGTTATCATCAAGGGTCAAAGAACTACTTTTCCTTGCCAATGAGCATTTCTTGGGGAGGCTACAATAAACAATTGATATTTCACTTTTTACATAATTTTTTTTTTTCAATTCCATTGCCCATATTCAATTTGTTATTCATTCTGATAATTATTAGTCTTGGACAAAACATATATATTTATATTTTTTTTCATTTGCGCCTTTTTTCATCAAAGCACGTGCTTTATATGCACTTAAAGCCCAACAAGCCTTATAATTTTTTTGTGCTTTTCACCTTTGATAACA
The DNA here is from genome assembly GCA_038996855.1 of Solanum aculeatissimum. Classification (NCBI taxonomy): domain Eukaryota; kingdom Viridiplantae; phylum Streptophyta; class Magnoliopsida; order Solanales; family Solanaceae; genus Solanum; species Solanum aculeatissimum. The sequence continues at coordinate 25,734 of JBCEWC010004221.1, read as the reverse complement.
TCGAGTTCAAGCAAATTTTCTGTCAAAACTTCTATGAAAACTTTTATCAGAGGCTTAATTAGACCAATTATGACTCAACTATGGCCCTTGAAGCATATTTGGAAAGTAAAGATCCTCGATAAGGTGGCATTATAGGTGGCATGTGTTGTTTGGCTAGTTGCTAGAAAGGCTTGTTTAATAGGATAATTTGATGAAAGAGGGTGTACAACTCTGCTCTAAATGTCACTTATGTCGAAGAGAGGCAAAAGCTAATAATCACCTCTTCTTACACCATTCAGTTCCTTTTAGGGTAAAGTGGTGCATATAAAAATGCCTGACCTGTTAAAAGTCTAGTTCTTTTGTGAATGAAGTTCAAAATCAATAAGAGTTCGTAGAATGAAGGGAGTGTATAACTGGGATTTCATTCCACTTTTTGGTTTGTAACGAGGGAGAGATTGGATAGAGTTCTTCACGGAGTTCGAAACAAAGGAATAAAAGAAACTCTCTACGACCTCCATTCTTTATAGTCCCTTCACTCAGATTTCTTCTGTTTCATCGATTTTGTTCAAATCCTACCTTTCCTTCGGAAAAAAGGGAAGGAGAAGGATCTTTTTAAGTGGATCTCTCTCGTTCCTATTTAGCCCCCTTTCATTTCGGAAGCTCTTTCTATTTCTACATACTTTGGAATACACTTCTAGCATTAGATTTAGAGCATTAGCAGGCTACCCTGGATCAAATGAAATAACACCAAAGAGAAATTATTATGCTGGAACAATGGTAGAAGACCTTTTGCATAGAAGAATACAGTCTTGCATGCATATAGTTGATTATATGGAAAGAACGTATAGTGGATTATATGGAATGAAAGGAACTCTAGGTGTTCTAAAAGTAAGGTAGCCCAACCGAGAAGATAAAAATGAATTTGGCTTTTTTTAGGGGGCATAAATAGGAAAGCATAGAAGATTTAAAAGCTTCCTAGATGCTTTTGAATCTTTGTAAGAAAAAAAAAGTTCAAATGTATATTTTGCTACATTTTCCTGTAACTATGGCCAACACGACTTGTGCTTTTTAAATATATAAAATTTGTTGCCATCAACTAGAAATATTATTACGGTGTTCACTCCTTCGCAGTTATATTTCCGCTCATCCAATCTTACGTCAATCCAGTGAGCCTTGCATTTGTTCTTATTGAGCGATGACGACATCGCAAATCTTAACTCAATAACGCAAAGGTTACTCTTATAAAGTTCACCTTATCAAACATACTCCACAGGGATATATATTTTATGTCTCTCACATCCCATCTTCAATTCTAAGAGGCTAGGAAAAACTAATGAATATCTTTATGAGATGGAGCCAACGGGAACTAGAAGTATGCTTGGTAGGATGGAGAGGGTGATGCTATCAATGTGAGAATGAGCTTTTGGCATATGCGGATTCTACATTCGTAGCCTTCTTGAGAAAGTGATTATACATATTCGCAAAGAAATAATCTCTACCATTTTAGAGGGTGTGTACAAACTATTGATGCCATAAACATTATTGGTTCTAGGAAGATGCTATAACCTCATATGATGTAAGCGTGTGGAAGAATGTCATGAGGGGGAAAAGTGTCTTTTAAGATTCACAGTGGGAAATGCGATGCAAGATCTTTTTTTAAAAAAAATAATCGTGGTGTCAGGCCAGCGTTCATGCACATCTACTAGTTCCACGGGTTACCTGCTACCTCCAACCAACAGAGACCAGGTAACTCTATCCACCAATGTTTGGATTGATGAGAAGAAACCATCTAGTGTTATTGTCTCCACTAGGAGTTGAACTTGAGATCTCACGATTCTCACTCATTTCATTGACCATTAGGCCACACCTTTGAGTGCAATGTAAGATCCTTTTGTGGTTAGATACATGGTAGGGAGGCCTAATGTTCAACAGTTCCCTAGAACATTCACTGTAACTATGGATAAGGGCACCAAATTAGCCAAAATGATTAAGAGAGATGGAAATGAGTTCCTTGAAATATGTCTTTGACAAGACCCATTCAAGTTTGTAAAAGAATGATAGATACAATGTATGCAGTTAAGGGAGGATGACATAATAACATAAACGGGGTAGGGACTAAATGTCTTTTGCTTGATAAATGGAGGGATATGAATCACATATGGAAGCTAATATCAAAACTAAAGCACTAAGAAACCTTTTTGTAAGTGTGCATTGTGGAGTAGAGGAGCAAATATGTTATCCACCCAATTTTGAACCGTGAGCCACTATTCTTGAGGATTTCCAGGTGAAAAAAATGGAAGCCAAAAAGGTGCTATGAACAATAACTCCTATTTGCTTGTTTTGGACAATTTGTTGAGCGAAAAAGGGTAGAAGTTTAAAAGGAATACATAAATTTGTAAGGAGGTTAAAAGTGAATTTTCACTAAAGTTGTATTTTGGTGGAGCTGAATGTTGCCGCACTTTATGTGGGAGAGGCAGGGCATTAGCCTCATTCCCTGTCCTCCTTATTAGTAGTATTTGGTAACCGCATAGTTTCTTATTCTTCAATGTGTATTAGTGTCTGCTGCTTCATTTACTTTGTATTTTGCTAATTTGCTGTCATATTTTCTTGCAACCATGCTTCAAATTCTTCTCTTTTGAGCCGAGGGTGTAATGGAAACAACCTCCCTACCCACAAAGGTAGGGATAAGGTTACTCGTGGGATTACACTAAGTTTGTTGTATTTTGTTGGAATGAGAAAATTCATTCTTTTATAGAATGGTTTGATGGAAGTTTTGGGAGCTTAATAATGGAAAGATGATACTGTCTTGATGAAATACACAATGAAAATATTTTATCTTGTGTAAAAGAAATTCTGTTTCAGCTGAGTTGTGTGTGAGTCTGTATCCTTTACTGTGCTTGGGCGCCCAATTTTTTCTTTTAATGTGCCCCTCCCAAATTCTTGTGTTCATGGTGTGTATGAAGTGAAACATGTTTGGTACAAAATGAGCTTGTTATAATTTTATCCTGGTTTTCAAAGATTTACTTATAAATGCAGGCTTCAATTGTGGCGAGGCTGCCAACTTCGGTACTCCACAGTGGCTAACAGTAGCCAAAGAAGCTGCTGTTCGTCGAGCTGCCATGAACTATCTGCCTATGCTCTCACATCAGCAGTTGCTTTATTTGTTGACAATGTCTTTTGTTTCAAGGTCTGCTCATCAGCTCTTGTTGCATTTGTGGATCAGCACAACATGTCCCCTCTAGGAGATGAGAATTAGGTGTTTGTTTTGCATTCCTGGATTGGAACTTTGTAGCCTTTATCTTAATGTTTTTTATTGATCCATATTTCTAAGAACTACTTTTTGTCCAGCTGTACAAATCTGTTTTTCCATGTTCTTAATACATTATTTAGGTTAGAAGTGAAATTGTAGACATGTGTTTAACGTAAAGTGGGTAATGAGGTTAACATATACTTTTTTGTTACTTTAAAAGGTGAAAGTTGCTGTAGTTTGCTACTGTTCCTGCAATAATGGAAAAATTGGGCTGTGGTATGGGTGACTGTAGAAAAACCGAGTGAGGATAGTTAATATGTGATGTGGGGATATCCAAGCTCTGTTTTACTCCATTTTGTTGCTTTCCCCTGTCATTCACGTTTTATGAATCAAGAAATACCAAGTCCTGGGGTGGGGGGATAGGCTTATGGTTATTGTATGGTTACATTTCCTTTGACTTTTAATTTAATAAGCTTTGAAATCTCCTTTGGTTTCTTTACATCTTTGTTCGTGGTCACAGTGTTCCAAGATCCCTGCTGCCTGGGGTTCGAAGCTCTCGTCTGAGAGATCGTCAGAAGGAAGAAAGGGAGCTTCTGGTAAAGAAAGCCTTTGTTGAGGATATAGAAAAGGAGAGCAACCTGGTAAAACTTTTACTTCAGAAAAGCTATTCTGACAATGCAATGTTGTGGAATGTGGATATGCTGCCATCTTCAGGTAAAGAATCCGAACTGCACAAGCATGTTAGTTCGGATGTTACTAGAGGAAACAATCAGTCTGACAACAATGACAGTCAAGATGTATTAGACCAGATGAGCTTATACATGGAAAATTACAGTGGCTTTTATGTGGATGATGATGTGTCATGTGAATTCGAAGTCGATTCTGGGACATTACCCTGTACAGCTTGCGGGATTCTTGGTTTTCCATTTATGGCGCTGGTGCAACCATCGGAAAAGTCTGCAAAACACCTTTTTCCTGTGGAATTTCAGAATAAACAAGTGGAGTCGGATTCTCATTCAGATCATAGGTGCATGATTGAGGACTATAATAGAGGTAGGAGGCCCTTCATAACTACTCTCCCATTTCGAGTATGTCTGTTCTGTTATCTTCAAGACTAAATCAATCTCTCTTGTTGATGATATCTTCCTCTATTATTATTAAGAGCCTGTTTGGCTTATGACTTATAAGCCAAAAGTCATAAGTTAGAAATTCTAACTTGTGGCTTATTTTTATTATTTGGCTTAAAGCCAAGTGGTTGAGAGCACTTTTTTATCTTATCCAAACACTACAAAAGTTCTTAAAAGTTATTTTGACTTAAAAGAACTTAAAATAAATCAATCCAAACAAGTTCTAAATGTGCTCATTTTGCTACTTGTAAGAGTTCAGCAAATTGATTTATCAAACTTTTTGTGTCTGATCAAGATGTGAGAAATAATCCAAACTCTTTGAACACAGCAGCACTGAGTTCTTATTCCTATTTTTTGGTACAAAGGATGTATCCATACTCTTCCAATCGTTCTGTCATTATTCTCCTTTTGACACCTTTTTTCTCCAATGAAATGTTGCTTGTGTTTCAGCTGAATACTAATAAAAGAAAAGAGAATAAGTTTCACTAATAGAAAAAGAAGAGAATTGCTTCAGTTTGTTGCTGCTGTTAGTGGGTGCTGGCTAACTACCAGTTCATTTCTAAGCTGAACAAATTATATTAATTATGCAGATTCACATGTTCAAAGATCTAGTCCTTTAAATGATTTAACTCCACTTGTGGGATTGCATCGGGTATGTTGTTGTTGTTGGGACGTGGTTGAAAAAGTACCAAAAAGAAAAGCCAAAAGCCAAAGTTGGGTGTTCTCAATTTATGGGTTTTAGCTTAAAAGACACTTTATAAAAGCCAATTGAAACGCCCCCTAGGTCTCCATAAAAATCTCAGGATCTTGTTTGCATAGTCTTCCCATCCTTCATTGTCTACGATCTCTGGGATAATTACAGATTATTTCTTGTCATCCATCCATGTTTCAACTTGAAGTAATCTGCTGTAACTGTTCAAATTCTGGTAAACCCTGTAGATATAATCTTCGATTTTCCTACCCTACCTTCTACAGAGTTCCCTTTCTCCCTTAGAAACCTCTTTCATGGATCCATATACCCATCTCAAGCTTTTCTCATTGATCCGAATCTTCTCGACAAACTCCTACTCTATTCATCAAAGCATAGACCATCTCATCCGATCATCACTGATGTCAATAAGTTCAAAAGATTTCTCGTCGGCAGGAAAAAAGGTTCTTCTCTCCATCCTGGAAGGTGGAGAGAGAAAAGAAGAAGAGAGAAAAGGGAAAAGGAGAAAGATTTTCTGGCAATTAGAAGGATCACCAGAGAGAGAAGTACTGACAAAGAATTTCTATTAGGTCATTGCCTTGTAATGCCTGGAAGCTTAGGAAAATAATTATCTATGACTATTAGAGTTTAAAGTTTACAGCACTGATACTTTTTACTCGACCAGCATCCTCTAAACGTTGAATTCCCTTTCATTGCTCTCCCAATATACATTATGTTGATAATATTCTGGAGATTTGCAACACGTATCTCTTTCTAGTGATTATGAATAGATTCTTTTTCGTGTGTAATGCAAGCACTTTCCTTTGTTATACAGTTACACAAGACTTTCTGGTATTGTGCACTATTCTAGAGAGATGTGTCAACATACTATGTTTTCAGAATGATTAAACTCGAGATGGTTTCTCACTCTGAGTTTGAGGGAGCATGTTAGAATATCATGTGATTATGCATCTAGATTCATGTATCTAGGTTCATAGTACTTGAATAAATGTTCTCTTTATACTAAATTATACTCTCTCTATTCCATATTTAATGAATTTTTGGGGCTTTTTTCATAGTTCAAAATAAGTGAATTGTTCAAAGTTTAAGGTAAATGTTGAACCATTCTCCATTTTTGCCCTTCATTTACATTTTTAGGTGATAAGTTTGAGAGAGTTAATTGCTCATATTTATGACTTTACTTTGAATTATTTCTATTTTCAAGAATAGTTTGACAATAACTGGATGCACAGTTGCAATGATCCATCATACTTCTTCTGAAATAGAACCGGCTCTCCGAACGTTTAGAGTTCTCCAATTTATGTCCTAAACTTCTTTTCTTAATAGGTGTGCATTGCCTCACAAATTCACTTAATATGGACTAGAGGGAGCATCGAATATTTATTCAACTTATATTATGGAAATTAATTACCCACCTTATTGTACTTACCGTGAAACTCTTATCTAAGGAGCACCTCTTGTACATTTCCTATTAAGTTAATGAGAAGTTTCTTCTATACTTAAACACACACATCTTCATATGCTGGCCCACACATTGAATTAGAGCATTGTCTGCGGGAATATCAGCTAATATCCTGTGGCATGACCAATTAACATATGTTCTATGATTTTTCACTCTTCTCTGTTTAAGTCTAATAAACAGGTACATTTTAGTTGAGCTGGTTTCTATGAAACTAGAGTTGTATCACAAAATGGAAGTAGTTGTTTTCACGTTTGTTTAGATGAGATGAGAATACCTTTTTTCTTTAAGCAGGGAGACCATAAATGGTAATTTTAGATGAGTATACAGTTTGTAACTGACTGACTGACCATGCTTTGTGGCCTGTGCCTATAGGTATACATCTAGACACCTGGTATAATGTAAGAAAAAGCTTAACTTCATTTGACTAGATTGTTACCCACGATAGTTTATGAAGTAAATTATCAACTCAACCAACTGATTGGCGATGATGCTATGTGCCTAGAAGTTAATATCGGTGTTGAAATGTGTGACCATTTCATCTAAAAGCTTTTGTTTGCTTAATAATGTATTCACCATGGCCCACACATGCGGTGCAGGTTCTTTTATTTTTTAGCCCAAGTATGTGGAAATTCTTTTCGATAATGAGTTGCAGTGATACTCGAACCTGTAACCTTGCTCAAGGTCCATTTTTCAACACGGAATCATAGCTAGACCTATTTATATTCTTGGTTTACTCAATTTTAGGCCCCATAATATGTTGTCACTATGTTACTCGAACTCGGGTGCAGATCTAAAGGTGGATACTACATCACATAACTTTTAGGATTCGGGGATATTAATATGAGTGTAGATACGGTTGTTGGGATATGACCAATGTATATTATGACATAGATACGTATATATTTTGATTAGTTAAAAGTTATGGAACTAAAACTAATAAAAATTATTTTTTTATTAGCACCAAATATTTTATTCATAAGATATAACAACATACCCAATGTAATCCCACAAAGTGGAGTCTGGCCGTCTTGGGAGAATAGAGTGTATGCAGACCTTACCCCTCTAACCTTAGAGGTAGAGAGATTGTTTACCATAGACCCTCAAATTAAGAAAACGAAGTCCAATACAGTCCTGCCAAAGAAATAGGGATAATTACAATAGATGACCATTCGGCCAAAGTAATTACCCAAAAAAAAAAAAGTTATTCGCTGTATAGTCGTGTATAATTAGTGTATGTTTCATGTATAATTAAGCTATATTTAGTTTTTGAGTGTATCATAATGTATATTCAATGTATAACTTATGTATAAGTAATCTATATTGTATAGCCAGTGTATACTTTCTATGACTTTTGGCAAGGTATATTGTATAGTCACTGTATATTTTCTATGTAAATAAAACATGGTGTTAGAATAGGAATAGGTAAATACAATCCTACTTAGAATAGGAATAACAATAGTATATAGAATCCTATTTGGAAAAGGATTGTATTATAGTATCCTAGTTGGAAAAGGAGTTTAATATAGTATCTATAAATAGGGTCTCAATATAATAATGTAAACAACAATTCAATAATATTTTCTCCTATATTTCTCACACATGGCTATATTTATTGTAAACTAATTAGTTTATTGCATATATTTGAAATTAATCCAAAGAAATAATGGATGTACAAAAAACAACAAATAGCAATAGAACAGAAACTACAAGAAAACAAATATAATAATTGAGGTACAATGAATTAACAAAACAATATGAGATATCTTATTCATAACATTTCTCGTATAATAGCAAATCATTCTCATAATTTATAAAACTATATGTATATAACATAAACCAAAAGATCAAATCAAATGCCCAATCAATCTGTACTTCTTGGTCATAGATGTAGGCAAAGCACCTCAGGTAAGTTGACCACATCTGGTGTGGTTCCCACACCCACACCCACACCCACACCCAAATCATGTTGAATTGACATGGGTTTGGCTGGGATTTTGAAGGGTCAAGCAACATAGACGAGGTGTTAAGTTCCTCACATTGGATGAGAAAATGGATTTTTGTCTCTTTAAATGGTCTTGGCGATACTCACCTTATGAATTAACCTTTGGAGTTTCAGTTTCGCCCAACTTCGTCATCTTATTTAACTATCCGGACATCTGATATATCACAAAGTTTAACATCATTTGACCAAGTTGTTACCTGCTACAATTTTATCTGTTCAACTGTCACTTACCTAACTATTTGTTAGTTTTGTCCAGACATATAATTGTTATTCTCATGTCTGGGAGATACTGCAAATTTATCAGAATGATTGGACTTGCCTGCGGAATACTAATTTCCTCTTCACACAGTTGACAGAATTGAAAGAAATGGAGTGGATTCCCTTAATCATGATGAAGTGTCTTTGACTGCCCAGCCAAGCGAGTCTGCAGTTTCTCCGCACGAGGGTCAAACATCACAGTCTTATCATCTTTCACTTACAGACAATGCAGCCCTGACTTCAAAAGTGGACCTTGAAAAGGAATGTGATGTTTCTAGAGGTCTATTAGGACCACGGATATTTTGCCTTGAGCACGCAATTCAGACTGAAGAACTGCTGCATAATAAAGGTGGAGCAAATGTTCTTGTTATCTGTCATTCAGGTAAGGTTCCTCATGTACAACTTGTTTGAATTGTCTTAACGATGATAATGCCAAAGAAACTACTAAAATTCTGTTTTTCTAGTTCTTGGTGTATTGAATGTGTGTTACAACTTTTGATTTCATGTAGACTTCCAAAAAATAAGAGGACATGCTGCTGTTGTTGCAGAGGAAGTTGGCACGGCGTTCAAATATAATGAGATTCCACTGGCTATTGCATCTCAAGGACATCTTTCGTTGATTAATCTTGCAATCGGGGATGAAGAACAAGACAGATGTGCAGAAGATTGGACATTGAAATTAAATATTAATATAAGGCACTGTGTGAAGGTGCAGAAGAACTGTCCACTTACTAATTTAAAACATGCATTGATTTTAGGTGGATTGTTCTCTGATACAGTTCGCAGTTCAGATTCCTTGAGTCTTCTCAACTGGCAGTCCAGAAAAATGCGCTCAAAGAGAAAGTTGAATAATTCAACAGAAAGTACATCATTTGCAAATGTTAAAAAAGCTAAGGTAGTTTCAGGGTCTACAGTGGACATGCAGAATGCTAGAAAGGGGAACATAACAATCCAGTATTCCAGGAAAAAATACAAGCCTAAGGCTTGTAGTTCTACTGAGGTCACTAGGGTTTTCATGGATCCTTTTAATGTTTCAAAAGAAGTTTCACCAGATGCAAAAATATTGGAAAGCACTCTCCTCGGGGATGAAAATGCAGGCACCGCTTCTTTAACAGAAAGATTTGTTGCTGCTTCTGATGGGAAACCCCGATTGCGACATGAAGATGATATGCTTTTACTAAACAGAGATCAAAATGGGAATCTCCTTGCACCACAAGAAGCAGATTTACTTGTGACCACATCTTTAATGGTGGAATTCGATGAAGCCCAGGCTGAAATTTGTACTACTGAGAAGTTTTCCTCAGAGGATAAAACTTGTGATACAAATTCAAATAGTTTCCATACAGAGAATAAGTCCATGGCTGCAGAGACTAGTGGAGAAATAGAGATAGCACATGTTGGTACTACTGCATGTACATCCATATATGTGGTTCAAAGCACTGCAGATGATGAAAATTTGGAGAATCGGAATATGACAGAATCTGTCACCAGAGATAAGTCTGCTCATCCGACGGAAACAGATTTTGAAAGAGATCATCATAATGGGGATGATAAAGTTATTATGACCAGATCTCCCATGCATGTCAACTCCTCAGGTTCTTGCACTGATGGTCCTTCAAGAAGTTGTGATAAGAAGATTGAGGATCAAGTCTTACAACAATTTGGCTCAGGTAGCGAGTCATCTGATAGTGAAATGTTGCACAAATCTGTGAAGCAAGAAGTCCAAATTGATAATTCAGTTAAAAACATAGCTGTCTCTGATCATGTCACACCCGTTGAAGAAGCTTCCGCCTCAGCAGCAAGTCTCAAAATCACGACAGAGACATCTAGTACGAAGCACTCGCGGAGTGGCGATGACATCTCTGAGCAGCATAAGAAAGAGTCGGACGATGATACTACTTCTGCAATTGCGTTAAGGCTGACTGGAAAAAATGGTGGCAAGAGGAGGTGTGAGCTAGACCTCCTAACTGGTCATAAATATAGTGTTAGTGGCTTTGTTAAAAGTCCATGTGAAGGCTTAAGGCCACGGGCTAGGGGAAATGTACCTGGGAGCAGAGTTGATACTATGGAACTTCCGGAGAAGAAACCCATGGGAAATAAGGTGAAAACGTCTTTACATAGTTCCGTCATTCCCAACAATAAGAAAGAACAGGGGAAGGGAACTCATAGGTGTAACTTGGAAGGCTGCTGGATGAGTTTCCAGACAAAGGTAGAGCTGCAACTGCACAAACATAACCGCTGCCCCGTTGAAGGGTGTGAGAAGAAATTTACCTCCCACAAATATGCTCTGGTTCATCAACGTGTTCATGAAAATGATAGGCCCCTCAAATGTCCATGGAAGGACTGCACCATGACATTCAAGTGGGCGTGGGCGAGAACTGAACATTTGCGTGTACATACTGGTGAGCGACCGTACAAGTGCAAGGTTGAGGATTGTGGACTCACTTTTAGGTTTGTATCAGATTATAGTCGGCATAGACGGAAAACTGGTCATTATGTAGATGCGGTCAATTGACATTAGTTACTTTAATCAGGTTGGTTGTGTAATGTACCAAATACTAGACTGCCAGAGTGCGATTCTAGGATTGAAAAAGCAATCTTAAAGAATCATGTAAACTAATGGGCACTTGTCAGTTTTAGCATGATGTAGTAGTAGAATGCCTGTGTTCAGGATCAACTTTCAATTAAAATTAAAATTGCATGTCATTCTTTCAAATCTCTTCATCTGTGTAAAAGAGACTAAGCGGACAAGGCCTGTCTCGTGGTACTCTGGTAATGCTGGACAGAGAGACAGTCGGTAATGATCATAGAGAATATCCAACAACGTGAAACTGCAGCGTGTGCTGGAAGGTCTGCTTTTCAATTGAAACCATGGAGAAAGTTTGCTTTTAACTTTTTCAATATTTTTTTTTCCTCTTAAGGAGATCGAGATGTTTTCTAACTAGTTATTTTTTGGTCATTAAACATGTACTTTTAACCGCGTTACATATCTCTGGAAAATTGGCCTACTTTTTAATTAATTATATGAAAAACTGCCAATTTGCATCCTAACATTTTCTAACAAGTTTCTTCTCTCCTTTCTTTTGTTAGTTGGTTCTTTTATTTCGTATAAGAGCAGAAGTAGAATGACACCTGGGTCAAAGAAGTGATCGAGTTTCAATATAAGATTCTATTTGAGCTACTTCAAATGATCATATCTTTTAAAATATAAAGAGTTAGGTGACCCATAACTTATAAAAGTAAAGGTCTATGAATTCTCTTTCCAGTGCCACCAAGTTTGCCCCATTTGGAGTTTAGAGCAAAACATTGTGCTCGTTTAATGAAGTGCTATCAGGTAGTCACATTTTCATGACTACCTATACGGTCCTTGTAGTAGTCCATGGGTCATACAGTCCTCCATGATGATTTCCTGCATTTTTTTAGGAAGTTCCTGTACGTTTTAGGGTTATTTTGGTCTTTTCTAAAACTTTTTAACTCTACCCTAAGTCGTTTTGGGTGTTTTATAGGAATATATCATTCCATTAACTGGTTTTCTCTCATAATTATCAATCTAAACATCCTAATCTCAAGAAATTCTCTCAAACACAAACCTAAGGTTTCTCTTCTCCATCAAGAATCCTAAAACTTGCAAGTAAAAAAAATTCAAGAATCAGAGAGAAGTCTTCCATCTAAAATTTTTTAAGTTCTTCCATTCTAAAAACTCTTTTCTCAAGATCAAGCCCCAAAATTTCAAGATCAAAGATTTCCTCCAAAAAAACTAATGTTCTTTGTCATGGTAAAGAAAAATTAAGTCTCTACTAAAGTTTTCAGTCCAATAGCTTCATAATTAGGCATGTAAGGTTATTCATAGCGTTGGATTGTGTTCGTTCACACACCCTACATCTAAATTCCATCATTAAAGAGTTCAAGTTGGGTTCTAACTCTAATCTATTGAATTTTCGAATGAGTTATGATTTCTATCATTAAATTTCATATTTATGTATTGAAATTGTGTTTATACATATAAGTATTACTCTTGAATCGTTGTTCATGCCTAGTTTATCTGAAGTCTAGTTGAGTTATTACTTTTCTTCATATAATGCATTATTTTAGTTGAATAAAGATTATTTTACATGCTATGAGTAAGAAAAGAGTTTGAGGTAACATGAGCGTACTGAGTACATTCATTTGAGTTTTGAAAGTTTTGAGTCATCAATTATGATGTATCATTTTGAGAGGAGCCTTTAGGAAACATGAGCATCCCAAGTACATTTATTATATTAGAGTCATAAATATTGATATTTCTCAAGTTTAAGCATCATTTTTACTAAATTTATGAGTTAGTATTTTTATGAAATCATATTTGAGAATGAGTTTTAGGGAGCATGAGTAGTCTCAAATGCATGATGAGCTTTTTAAAAAGATAATGCATAAATGATTGAGAAAAAGTTTGAGTTATAGAAGTAAAGTCCAATTAGATTGGATGAGATGTATTTTGAGTATTTTACTCACTTGATGTATATGGGCATATAAGTTATGTTTTGGAGTAGTATGGAGCACCGATTTAGGTAAGACTTTAGACAACTTAAACTCCATAAACTACGTAGCCATTGTAGGATAGGATCGTCCCGTTTATTCAAGCGACTTTTTACTTGTCCCAAAAGAGAACTTTTATATGGATCGAATGACATTGTATCCCTTACTTTGACAAAGTATTGGACTGTTGTAGCAACAATAGTAGTTCTTTGTATCATCACTAGCTCATAGGTGTTGGTTGTTAGTTAGAGAAACTCTCCAAAGAGTAAATATTGTTGTTTTACTAAGTTGCACTTATTTATTATGTTTTGTAAAGTATTGCCTTATTTTTATATTTGTAAATTTTATTAGGTTGAGTTATTTTAATATTCATTCCATTGAATATCCTTTGAGTATGTTTCTTTTTAGCTATTTTACATACCGTACTGTAATATCCAGAAGTTGAAAAGTTGGAATAAGGAGGAAAAGCTGCAAAAAATTTCTGGTGGAGGTTCCATGAGACCTGTTTACGAATTGTATATGGCTCTATGGAGCATAGACAGAGGTCATGGAAGTACCCTGAAAACTCTAAAAAAACATTTGGGAAAATTCCATGTTTGACGAAGGCTTTTTATGGCCTATAAAAGCTTTTACGGGTCGTAAAGGGACCTCGTACATGAGATTTAGAAACATGAATTTTGGCATCCAACATGACAGATGTAGTTTATGCACTGTGGTTGATTTGATAGATCGTAGAACATCACCAAGACTTAAAATTATTTTGGGTTCAGGGGTGAGTTTTATGAAAAAGTTCTATGGCCTATGTAAGGAACTTTGAGCAATAGATCATGGTCATGGAATGAGATTTGGAGAGTTCAAAATTTCAAGGGGTCATGGGACTTTTTTAGGGACCAACAAGATGACCTAAAGAACTTTTTATGGCACATTAATCAAGGGTCATAGATCAACTTCATAGACTCAGAAAATGGGATGGATTTCTACGAAAGACTTTTCACAGATCATAAATAGGACCATGGACGGTAGATGGTCCTCATGGTCATTGATGACAATTTTTAAGTAAAGGGTATTTTAGATATTTTCTGCTCTTCTAACTACTAAATTGTGTCGTTTAGACCTATGAAGTACCCCATAATCGTTTTAGCCTAAAAGACTACTTCATTCTCTCTTATCACTCAAAACACACAAATTCTCAAAATTCTTCTTCCTTAAATTCTCTCAAGATCAAGAAAGAAAAATCCAGGGTTCTTCAATTCAATATCAAGCTTACAATTCACTAAAGGTATGTTGGTATTCATTCATGGGTTCCTTTCATCCATGTAGACCAAATTGTTTTTCTATTTTTTCGTGGATTTTCAATATAGGAATCTAGGGTTTTGATTAATTATAATGAGATTCCATTAATTATGCTTTTGTTCATTATTATTGGTTTAATTAAGCATGAATTGATATGAATTTAATAATTTTAACATTTTTCATTCAAGTTCTTCTCAATGTCATCGAGAGTTCATGAAATTCTTAATGAGTTCTTTAAATTATGACTCAATTGATATTGTTCAACATGATCATACATGAATTCAGCATAATTACATGATTTAAAGTTGATTTGATATGAATCTATACAAATTATCCTAGTTTTCAGTATGAATTATGATCATGAATTAATAAAGGACTTCATGCAAGCTTTATGAAATAATGAATTATGATTTAATGATGTCTCTCAAGAAAGAATGAATGATAATGAAAGGATTTTTCTCACCTACTTACGGATTCAAGATCTTAAAAGGAAATTCTATCACGATCCGGTTCCGATCATGATGGAGCTTGCTAAGTCCCACCTACAAGCAAGTCGAAAACCCAACCCAAAGGTACCTGTCCTAGCATCTAGTCTAATCCACATCAACAAAGTCATAACATATAACAAAATCTACCCAGAACCTGGAAGTCAGCTATACATAATCACAGTAACGAAAAGATACATATAGCCAAAAACATAGTATAGTATATATACAATCCGAGAACGCTCCTACAAAATACATAGTACTGTAGTACATGGCCAGAGTCTGACAACAAAAGATGACCATTAAAAGAAGGAGACTGTGATGAAACTAGAGCTGCCAGTGCTCACCAAAAGAAGTCTCCTGCGCTCCCAGATCCCAAGAAATCAGTGCCCCTGACTGGTACCTGCACCTGTACCATGGGAAGATGCAAAAGTAGGGACGAGTATAAGATAAAGGCACCCAGTAGGCATCATTGACCGACTGAGAGAAATAAATGCATAAGGAAGCTCAAATGTATCTAAAAGCAGTAGACCCACCAAATCACCCCATAACCTCAATTGAACCACTCATAACATAACAGAATACACCATCTGAAGAGACCGAGAGAACCCATATCACAACTGCCATTGAACAAGAAGCACAAGTATTGTACACGGGTGCAAGACCCTACTATCTATGCCTGTACGCCGCTCGGGCCCCCCTTAAGCCCAGGAGGTACATTCGCACATAATGTAGAACTGCTAGGCCATCACAAAAAACCATAGAACCATCACAGAAACCATAGAATCATCATAGAACCCATAGAACGATCACATAACCCATAGAACCAACACAGAGCCCAGGTCTCCACATCATTAGAACAAGGGTCGATTGTACGTGGGTGTAAAGCCCTAATGTCTAAGCCTGAATGCACCTTGGACCCCCATAAGCTCAGAAGGTACAACCACACACAATTAGGGTGTAAAAGGTGAGTGGATCCAGGGATAATAATCGGGCCTTTGACCCCAACATCACAACAGTTACTAGGTCCTCGACCTATCAGAAATGGTATCACACGGGGAATCGAATCCCTAATGCCACCCAGGGACTCGAACCCCTAGGTCTTCCAACCTGGCCTCCGGTCGGACAGTCAGCCAGAACCAAGTGGTCTGACCATAACATAACGGTGGGACATATCCCCCGTGGGAGCATGAATCCCCCTAGCAATAATCAGTAGTGTATCATATCAAAATAATTTCCACAGGGCCTCACCCCATAAAATATCAAAGGGGTCCTCGACCTAAACTCAATCGGCGCTCAACCCTCAAAATCCACATCCGCCACCAATCGCTCAGTCATGGCCACCGAGTTACAAGGTTGATGAGGAACGTCACCAAGACTGGACACTATGGACATGGCCACCACCACTCTAACAATGACGGGGAGCTTCATCTAGGACAATGTGTCAACAATCGCTCATCCAACAAGTATATCGAGATCCAAAACTCCAAGTCATGTCGCGCCCAAAGTCAACGTAGGCAACAACGCTCTCAAAAGTGGGTATCCCACAAAATTCATAACCACTACCACTCCGTGGCTAATGATAACTCTCCCCTAATCTTATGTAAGCAGAAGACAAACCTAGCAGCGAATGATATTACATAAAAAGCGTAGACCTCAATAATCGGGATAGAATCAGGCCTAATAGGAAACCATACGGTAATCTAACCAATCACAGGTAATGGAAGTAAAAATGTAGCAATGACAAGAACATCATAAGTGCTCACAACATATAGGCCCAACAAAATCATAGTATGCCTGAAATCAAGTCATAATATGGCAAGAATCAACAAGTGGTCCCATGGTCATCATATCACATCAACATAAGGCAACAAACACCCATAGGTGTTAAATAGATCAGAAAACATACTTGTCCACGACACTGGACCACATACATACCTTACTAACCCTCCCTACAACTCCACAATACTAATATATACACATACATGTATCGAGATCATATAATTCACAACCAACCACGCAATGTACAATCCCCAAAACAACAACACTATGCATATCAGAACCTACTAGCATCTCACATACATCTCAGGCTCAACATGCATGCAATTTAGCTTAATCTAAGGTTCAGAGAAATCCTAGCCTACCTAAAAAATATCGCCTTGATCTAAATCAGTCCAGATGTGCTTTACCCTTCCTGATAGCCTCTTGAAGTTGCTCCGTTGTTAAAATGTAGTCCATAATATCGATGATTAATTTGGTTGTATCATCTCAAGAAATAAGTGAAATTAGGCATAAAGGGTCTAAAATGGGAAAACTAGGTCCCAAACCTAAAATCCCAAACAAAGATTCCAAAAATGAGCCCCACGATATCCCAAGCCTACAACAAAAAATTTGACCCAAAACGACCCCCAGAAGACTGAGAAAAAGCCCAAAAATGAAGTTGAAAACTTTACCAGAAGAACATTTCTTTCAAAACTTCCTTGGTCTAAATTCTTAAAAATCGGACAACTACAACCAACACCCATATAACCATCGCATTCCCCTCGAAACATAGAATAATTTAGGCTCAAATTTCATTCGATTTCATCAAGATTCGGTTAAGAAATCAACAAAGTTTTCATCAGAACCGAGAGCATTAACAGTTAAAATGGAGAATTTACCTCAAAAAAAGCATCAAATTCAAAAACCAACCTCTCCACGACATTTGTTGGAAAATTCTAAGTCGCGAGGATTTTTGGATTGCCAAAAAAATAGACTTGTATAACTCTAGATACGAGCTGATGAAAGTTTGAGAATGAGTTGATCACGAGGGTTGGTTCCAATTTATAGACCTCAAGGTCCTTCTCTGTAAATGCAGATCGAGCCCCGCGAACGCCGAGCATTGTGGAAATTTCCCTTCTACGCGAACATAGAGGCCTTCCATGCCTACACCCTACGAATGCACCAACACCCTCTGTGAATGTGAAGGGTTAAATTGTTTGGTGCTGCACCAACTCAACTCCAATCTTCTCTAGGCCATTCCTGAGTGAGACTCTCAGAAATACACGATCACCAACCTCAAACTACAAGAACTGGTATCTACGGTCGACATAACTCTGGTGCCGACTTTGAGCTGTCCTCAGTATATCCTGAATAATTCAGACCCTAGCTAGGGCATCCTGCAACAAAGCTGTACTATACAGACTTGACTCTGAATACTCAAACCACCTAATTAGAGTACGACATCGTTGACCATATAATTCCTCAAATAGGGCCATCTGAATGATAGTATGATAGCTGCTATTATAAGAAAACTCAATTAATGGTAGAAACTTGTCCTACTGACCTCTAAACTCTAACACACAGGCCCGTAACATATCCTCCATAACATGTATAGTGAGCTTGGACTGTCCATCGGTCTGGGGATGAAATGCTTTGTTCAAATCAACCCGTGTGCCCAACACTCATTGAAAATCCCTCCAAAAGATGGAGGTGAACTGCGACCCTTGGTCAGATATGATCTATATAGGCACTCCATGCAACCAAACTATCTCCTGAATATAAATACGAGCTAACCGCTCATCACTACAGGTAGACCGGAATGAAGAGTGCCGACTTTGTCAACCGATCGACTATCACCCAAATATTATCATGACCTATGAAAGTACGAGAAAGCCCCACAACAAAGTCCATAGTCACACGTTCCCACTTTCACTCAGGAATGGGAAACAGCTGAAGGGTGATACCGGGTCGCTGATGCTCAGCCTTTACCTGCTGGCAACTAAGGCAACGCAACATAAAATATGCAATATCTCTCTTTATACCATCCCACCAGTGATGCTGCCTCAAGTCTCAGTACATTTTAGCTGTGCCCAGGTGAATAGAATATCTGGAATCATGTGCCTTTCGTAGGATCAACTGTATCAAATCCTCTACTATAGGAATGCACAATTGGCCATTGAATTTGAGAACCACATCTGAATCAACTGTAGCCTGATCTCCATCACTCTGCAACACTCTGTCTCGGAGATTCACCAATGACCCATCTTTGAATTGTCGAGCTCGAATCTGTCAACTAGTGAAGACTGAGCCCCAAAAAAGGCCAAACTAGGCTAGAATTTGAAACATTCGACTGGACCAACCAGTTAACTAAGGACTGAATGTTCGAAGCCGATAATCACTCCTCAATTGCCAAGTGTGCTAGGCTGCCCATATTCATCGCCTTCTGGCTCAAGGCATCCGCTACCACATTTTCCTTGCCCGAATGGTATAAAATAAAAATGTCATAGTCAGCCAACAACTCAATCTATCGTCTTTGGCGGGAATTAAGGTCCCGCTTAGTCATAAGGTACTGTAAGATCCGATGGTCTATATAAATATCATAATGCACAATATACAAATAATGCCTCCAGATCTTGAGCGCAAACACTACCGCCGCTAACTCTAAGTCATGAGTGGGGTAGTTATCTAGTGTTCTGTATGTAATAAAATCTATTTATAATAACTAAATACAAATCCAAAACAAAATAGAAAAACTTTTGTCACCATCTTCTGCAGATTGGGTTACGGGTTATACAAAGTTCCATGACTCGTACTTGGCTTCGTATTTTGCTATCTTCAGAAACTGGAGTCTACTATATGAGACCTTTCTATGGTCCGTGTATAGACTTATGGCCTGCATAGGGTTTCATCTGACAATTCCTCAGAAACTTAGCAAAATCTGATCCAAGGCACAAAACCAATCCACGACTTATACAAATATCTATGACTCGTCTGACAGCTCATGGATACAACTTCAAAAAATAGGTCCTTCATTGGATCTCAACTACAAAACCTCTCTACAGCTCGTGGGAAGTATCCACAGCTTGTAGAGTGCCTCGTATGTTATAAAAAACTATGATTCTTTAGAACTTTTCCAAAAATTATGCTAACTCCTATAATCCTGTAAAATAAACATAAAAATACATCAAACCCACTAACATCACTTTGAGAACGCACAAAATCCTTACTTTGAAGTATCTAAAGTGTTGTATTTTGGCAGCACATCAATACCATCAACTTAAAATTATTGCTTCTACTCTAGCGACGAACTCAATCTATATAAGCAGTATAGCAACACACAGACCTCTATCTAGTGGAACACATCATCTCGAAAGTAACCTCAAATACCCAAAGTACCATATCAGATAGTCATCAAACAAACCTATGCAGATCAATATATGTGACAGTGCAATTATGACAAGCCAGGTAACCATAAATAAGCCACAATCACTGAAATAGCCTAGAACCAACAATGTAATGCAAATGTCCTCATAGAAAGAAGTCCCATATCCTACTCATGATAGTATTTTTAGATTTGATGGTTGGGACTGAGCAAAATCACTCACAATCATAATAGATATTCAGAAACTGTGCTCAATACCATATGTTTGCCCCTATACTCACAACTGTGACCTTCGACTACTTGGACTAGGACCACTATAGGACTTTCTTGGCTTGTAATGTAGGCTTAGGGGGATTTAGTATGACATTTTAGGAACATAATGGCTAATGGTCCTCCTTGATACTACGTTATTCTATGCCTTCGCCCTACCAATACTTGTTTTTTCAACTCTTTCTCTCCTTCTCTTATTTCTAACTTTTTTGGGTGCCTTATTCACATCTTTAACTCCTTGCCTTTAATTTTCACATTCTTTTTTTTTTCAGCTCATTGTTTAGACATTTATTTATTTTTCTTGCACCCATAGCACATTTTACCCCTTTTTTTTGTGCATCACTAGCTTCCACCTTATTTAGTGTGATTTCTCCTTACACCAACCACCCTCAACTTAGGCTTTTGGCTTGAGTTGAGGTACACAATATCTAACCTATGAACTCAGACCACTTTTGGTAGCAACCCTCAACTTAAACTTTTTGCCTCAGTCAAGGTACACAATATTCAAGGAAGGACCAGGGCCAATTTCAGGATTTACATTTAACAAGGCTAGGTTACTTAGGTGTTTATAAAGAAAAGGGTACATGCAAGGCTCAAACATTGGGATCAAGGGATACATCAAGAATTTGGTTGGTCATTTAGGCTAAGTGGACTAATATGAACAATGACCTAAGATTCTTTCCTAACCAACTAACCTACAGTCTAAGTCAGAGTAACAGGTCAAGTTCTAAATTGAAACAATGTATAAGAATTAAGCAAAAAAAGCTCACACACATATGGCATTGATTACACTATTAACACAAACTCTTAGATCACGCTTTTCATCAAAATTAAACCTTACTTATCAGACAAGTACTATCAATCATCAGTATCACATGGTTGTTATCAAGACTACCTAACAAAAATTCGATGGGTATCATTTTTCCTAAAAACCTAACATATGCCATAGATGTTAGTACTACAGGCTACTAATATTACTACAAATCCTAAACATGCCGATTCAATAAAAAATAAGTATCCTCTGGGAAAGAACACAAGAAGAAAACCCCTCAGATTCCAAAATTTGGGATAGTTATAGGCCATATTTACTCAGACTTCACCACGGCCTATAAATATCCACACCCCATCGAAAAAAGTTTGCTTTGTCCTCAATGCATAAAATATAACTATATCAAAGCATAGGGGTCAAAAAATAACATACCTGGGTGCCTAAGCACCAGTCTCCTACTTGAGTTGCCTCCTAAGCATCGCCTGATTTATTGTCGCAGCATGACTTGGACCACGTGGTTACTTAGAATTTACCAAGGGCCCAAACTTCCATCTTTAGGTCATTTGTCCTCTTTATCGAGTGACAGATGTTGAAGATGACTTCTTGATCATTCAATAAAAACTTGAGTTGTCCTGATTCCATATCCACTAGTGCTTGCCTAGTGGCTACGAAGGGCTTTCCCAAGATGATTCGGACTTTGAAGTTGACTTTACAATCAAGGATCACAAAGTTTGCGGGGAATATATAATTTTTCACTTTGACAAGGACGTCATATAATATCCCAACATGCTTCTTCACCATCCTGTCAACCATCAATAACCAATATATTTGTACGAGTAGGGGCCTCTAAGCCTAGATTTTTGAATATCGCAAAGAGGCATTAGACTAATGATGGATCCAAGATCACATTATGCGTTTACAAATTTAATATCTCTAATGGTGCAGGGTATGGTGAATGCTCTGTGATCTTCTCACTTTTGCACTAAAGACCTCTTTGTTATCGCACTGCAATGCTGAAGCTCTTAGGGAGAGCTCTTGGCTCACAATCCACTTTTTGGTAACCAAGTCCTTCATGAACATTGCATACCCTGGAATCTTCTCTAATGCCTCGATGAGAGGAATATTGATGGAGAGTTTCTTTAACATGATGAAGTGCTCAAATTTACCTTTCTCATCCTTCTTTTTGAGTCTCTGAGAAAGGAGGAGGAGGTCTAGGAATAGGTTTAAACTTCTGTGGCGTCACTACTTTATCACTTTCTCCATCCTTGCCATGAGCATCTCCAGTCTCTGCATCCTTTCTTTTAACCATCTCATCTTGAATGTCATTATCATCAACTGGCATCGAAGGGTTAATGGTCTTTTATCCACCACGTGTAGTCACTGTCATACACT
This sequence comes from Solanum aculeatissimum, assembly GCA_038996855.1. NCBI lineage: Eukaryota > Viridiplantae > Streptophyta > Magnoliopsida > Solanales > Solanaceae > Solanum > Solanum aculeatissimum. The sequence continues at coordinate 3,080 of JBCEWC010004221.1, read as the reverse complement.
ATCCCTCACTCTTTGGGTTCTGAATTATGTTGCTAGGAAATATACCTTTCTGGCACTGGTTTAATTGAATTAACATCTTATCAAACTATTGCTCCAGCTGTTTGATAGCAATAGAATGAGACTCAATTTTCTGATTAATATTGGAGATTTCAGATTTTATCCACTTTAGTGTCTCATCCTGAGTGTTATCCTTCTTCAATAGTCGATCAAATATCTCCTCAATTCATGAGATACTAGCCCCAGAGTCATGATTGGGTAGTGGAACATATGCTCCATTCCTGTAACCATATCTGCAACCCCAATCAGTATCTTTGTCCTGGCCTCTATTCCTATCATAATAGCCACCTTGGTTGTTGTCTCTAAAAGCTCCATCTCTATTGAATTCTGACCTTGGTTTCGTTGACCTTAGAACCAATAGTCCTGATTGGACCCTAGGCATTAGTCCGTCAACCCCCTGTATGATCAGTGACAAAGCAAATGTCCTCCTCATAGTAAGGCTCCTTGGACATGGATGTTCGTAGGAGCTGAATATTGACTACATTTACACGCTCCTAATTATGCTGCATCAACAATCCCATATTAATACTAATCCAAGCCAACTCTTGTAACATATCCTATTTTATCTGTGACTGTGCTAAATTAGTTTTAATGGAGAAAGAGCTCTTAGTCGTCAACTTATCTCTGGTCCCCCATGCATAGTTTTGCTTGACCACTCTCTCCAACCATTGAGCTATAACCATGGACAATCTAAAAATGAGCCTCCCATGATAGTGTCAGTCATAACTTGGCCATTTTCATCTAAGTCTCGATAGAAGATTTCCACCAGAGCATCATCAATAATCTTGTGGTAAGGGACACTCCTCAGGAACTTTGTTAACCTCTACCATCTAGTGTTGATCGAATCACTAGGAAACTACTCAAAGTTATTTATCTGATCCTTCATATTTAACTTCTTCAATATAAAAAAGAACCTCTTCAAAAGGCCTTCTGCATTTCTGCCTAGCTGGTGATTGAACTCTGTGGGAGCTTGGATAACCATAGTGTCACGTTGCCTATTAGAGACAATGGGAAACATGGAGCTTAATGGAATCCATGGATAAATTTTTGTTTCTCATCATGCTCTTACGGACAAAGATGACATTGTGTAGATAGTTATGCGGATCCTTTGATTGTAGGCCTGCGAACAATCCTCTATTTTGTAGCATTTGAAGTAACCCACTTGAAACAACAATCTTTGTGTTATTCAATAAAGAAGGTAACACAATAGCTATGATAGAATCCACCACCATAGGGTCAAGCCTATATTGATTCTGTGTGTTAGTTGCGACTTGAAGATCCTATGGTGGTGGATTCACATCCTCTAGTGGTGGTAGGTTATTATTATTGTTTGTGTTCAGTGCTGTATTCACTGGATCGTTAGTAGTGTTGTTTGCGTTGTTCTGGGCCATTCTTCTCAATGTCTTTTGGATCCTCAAGGTCAAACAGAGTCAAGGAATTTCCTCGACTTTGAGTGTTTTGCATACACTACACCTGTATGCTTTAACAAAACAAAAACAACAAAAAATGTAAAATGAGGGAAATAAGGATTAATTCCCAAATTACTCAAATTAAACCAGTCTAAAGCCGTATTCCCTGGAAACAATGCCAAAATCTTTATGTCTCCCAAGCTACACCTCTTTTTTGAAGGTTTAAGCAGTCATTGTCAAGATATATAACCTAACCAAGGTTAGGGTCGATCATACAGGGAATATGTTTAGACCTAGATAATTACAAGCAAGTCAAATGAACCAACCTAATTATCTCCTAAAAGGAGGGGGGTTTTTAATTGCAAGGAAATAAACCTAAACTAGAACGAGTGTTGTGAAATCAGTAGATAAAGTAACTAGGGTATCGTTTTCCCTATAAATTCCTAACTCGGTGTCACCAGATAATCATAATCTTTTCTAGTGTGCAACATGAAAAATAGTAAGTTAAGTTTACCAAACCCTTTGATCCAGGCTAGAGGTAAATTTTACTACGTGATTTCATCTATTATCGATGTGTGACATTACTAACCGTTACCTATTATTCTAGTACAACCTCGTCTTGATCTAGTTCGATTGATTAAATAAGAGGGATCACATCGAATCCTGTTAATTAATCTCTTTTCCCATTCCTTACCACCTTGGTCCTATTGATAAGAATTAGGGCAAGTTCTAATATTGGCCACCATTAAAAAACATTCGTAACAAAGAGAATCAATTAATACATGCTTGCATACTTTCCAAGAATTATGAATTATTTGGTTTTACCTTGTTAGTTCTTCATAGTTCCCACAACCCTAGTTGTGGATTTAGCTGTCACGACCCGGATAGGGGCCTAGTTGTGACATGGCGAAGGAGAACCCAAAGGTCTTCGATCAAGCCAACATAACATCATCACACACATCATCGGTTCGTAAGAACGGAAAAGTAAACATATAACACATAATTCTTAGGGAAACGACGCTTTGGACATAAGCTATGAGGATGTAATCGAGAATGGGATGAGCATGAATCACCTAGCACATAGCAAGTATTTCTAAGGGGTGGGTAAGTAGGACTTAAGCTATGGGGGCATGCCGGCTTAGGAGACTTTTCACATAAGAACTTTCCCAACATTCACAATCCCATCAAACATAATCATAAGCATAAACAAACATCATTTCCATAACATAATCCCAATAGTCATAACATCCCAAAGTAAGCATAATACAACGTACAAGAGTCTAACATGTCCAACATAACCTCTACATAAGATAGAGCGGGGCCACGACATAATCCGGGCTCACCCTCAAGTCATAAGGAGAGAAAGTAAAACAATACAAGGAAGAGGAAAGTAGATATTGCCCTTGGACAAAGGGCGCACCACAAGCAAGTAGCTTCAAGAGATCACTCGTCGTGCAAAGGTAGATAGAGGTCGTCGCCGGTCCCTACATGGTTAGAACATGTAAACAAGAGTATGGATTAGCACAATAAAGCACTAAGTATGCGGGCATGCAAATGTATATGCACATGAACCTATAACAACCTACATGGCAAGGGCACATACATAGAAGAGAA
>JBCEWC010004220.1:0-27876 GCA_038996855.1 Solanum aculeatissimum | reverse complement strand
TTTTTCTCTAAAATTTTAAAACTTCTCTGTTAGGTTTTAAAGTTAACTTAGTTTTCTTATTTTTTCTTTAAAAAAAAAATAAGTGGCGACTCTGTAATTTTGAGAATTCGATTTTACTTAAATTAATTAGGTAGTTAATTGAATTTTCGAAAACAAGTCATTTTTTCATATAACAATGTACCATCGACATTCCAGATCTTTGCCTTCCAACTGCATTCATTGTTTCCATTACTTCAATCTTCAATTAAACCCAATCTGTTCTTCTTCCACAACAACAAATCTCGTTGCAGTGAAGAGTGATTCACGCCATTGGTGGCGACGATGGTAACTGCTCACTGTCCGGTGAAGCTGGTTGATTTTTGAGGTGTTTTGGGGTGAATTTTCTGGTGTAGATTTCGACACGATTTGGGGGTGGTGTTTGTGACGGATGAGGTGGATTTTTTGTTGGGTTGTTGGCTGCGTTTTGGTGGTTGATTTTGTGGCAGATGAGGGTGGATTTTCTGGCGGGTTGTTGGCTGTGTTTTGGTGGTTGATTTTTGTGGCGGATGAGGGTTGAATGGTGGCTTATGGGAGGAGAACTGATGACGTAAGGGAGGTGGTATGGTGGTTGACGGGTGTGAGAGGGGAGGGGACGTTTGGACGATTATTATGTTGTTGTTGGGTGGTGGGTCTTGGTGGTTTTTGTGACTGAAATGGGAGGAGGGTCGTTTTGGTATGGCTGGAAAGGGAGGAAGAGAGGGGAGGGGGTTCGGGGTTGTTTGCAACGGTGTTTCTTGGTGGTCCTTCGCCGGATTCCGGCGAGGGCTACCGGAAAAATAAGAAAGAAAGAGGAATTTTTTTTTAGGATTTTCTAAAATTAAAATGTCTACTCTATCTAATTATTGTAACAATATATACACGCTTCAAAACCTAATGGGTTAAACATAAGGATCCAAATTGTGGGCCAATTATATATCTTTTTATTTTTATCTGTATAAAAAAATAAATTATTGGACTGCGTTAAAATTTAAAATACACATGAACAAATATAATCAACGATGTATGAGAAGTTCAATTTAAATACCAAATAATGATTTAATAAAACTAAATCAATATTTTAGATTATAATAAAAATTCAAAAACAAAAAAATCAATTAAAATTCAAAAATAAATTAATTAGAATTTTAATATTTTAAAGGTAAAAAAACTATTGCTAAATTATTTTAAAATTGTAGAAAAAATGTTTTAAGCAACAGAAAAAATAATAACATAAAAAGTGTGAAATTTTAGGAATATTGGGCCAAAATTGGGTGTCAACACTAATAAACTTCATTTTTCCTTAAACTAATTAGGAATTAAGAATAAATTAATGTTTAAAATATTAGAAAAAGAAAAATCATGAAAAAGGAAAAAAAAGTGAGTGAAAAAAAATCAAAAACGAAAATTTAAAGAATTTCTAATGTGGCTCTGATATGGCATTGATATAGCATTGACATGGCAATGACGTGACGCTGACGAGGGCGTATGTAATACACTTGCCATTGTGAGACTGGTATTGTAGTGTTAGAGTGGAATCAAATTCACTTGATAGTTATTAAAAGGGATCTTTAAACGTCCCGTGTAGTTAAACTACTAAACTAAATTTTGTTGTCAAGTTTAATGAAATTTTTATATATTCTCAATTTATTTTGCCAAATTTATATGGTATATTTTATGTTGTATGTGTATCAGGTGTATCTCATGTATATAAAATATTGATACATGAGAAATATACAAGACATACGCACAAAAATACGTGTATATCAAATACATTTTATATACCCAGGAGATACACTTATTTCCATACATCTAACGTATAAAAATAACATAAACCCAAAAATTGAGATCATGCATGTGTATTTTGTTTGGGTTGAAATTAATGGGCTTAGATGTATACTCTCTACAAATTTGATGGGCCTTCCAACATATTTGACTACTCAACCGAAAATAATATATATATGAGTAATGCTAAAATGACACAAATTATTGGGATAAATACATAAACAATACATTATATATCAAATATTACCTCTTTTTAGAATTTTTTTTTATTACGATCTATAATATATTTTATCAATAAATTACCCTCTTTTTCTCTTTCTTTCTCTTTCTCTTTCTCTTTCGTCTCTTCTCTTTTCCTTTCTTTTCTTTCTAGCAATTCCCCCCTCTCTCTCTCTCTTTAATTTTTTTTTACTCCCTTTCTCCCTCCCTATTCAACTCATCATTTTTAATATTATACATTGTTATGAATTTTATTATTATTATTTCAATAAATATAATACATTTTCAAATAATGTAAAATTAATTAAATCATACTTAAATATTTAAAATTCACGCATAATACTTATAATATGTATTATTTACTAAATTTAAAACCTATTACAATTATTTATTTATTTTTTCTCTTATTAATGATGTTAAAATAATTATTATATTAAAAATATATTACTTATATTCTTCGCGTGCATTAAAAATGTTTTAATACACATGAAGTATCGAATTTTGTTTATAATACATATGAAGTATTGAATTCAAAATGTATTACAATTGTAGTTTTTTTATTTATTTACTTTTATTATTGGTGTCAAAAAATATTATATCTGAATTTTAAATATTTAAACACTATTTTAAAACGTTTTTAAAATATTAAAAATATTTTAGTTATAGATTCACATTTTGCATTGAAAGATGATTATAATACGTATTATTTACTGAATTTAAAACGTATTATAATTATTTTTTATTATTTTCTCTTATTAATGATGTTAAAATAATTATCATATTAAAAATATATTACTTATATTCTCCACGTGCATTAAAACATATCTATAATACATACGAAGTATCGAATTCAAACTGTATTACAATTGTAGTTTTTATTATTTATTTTTATTAATGGTGTCAAAAAATATTATATCTGAATTTTAAATATTTATACACTTTTAAATTAATTTATATGTTAATATATTAAAATTGTGTCAATGCATTATATATGTATTTATGTAAAACAAATATTCTAGTTTAAAGAATAGTAAGAACACCATTTGCGTAATATTCAATCTAAAATTAAAATAATTAATTAATATTTTTATAAAATAGAAAAAGTAAGAATATAATATTGTAGGAGAGAGAAAAAATAATGGAAAAAAGAGAAATACTCCCTCTGTCCATCTTTACTTGACCTCTATACTATTTTAGGATGTTCAACAATACTTGTCCAGTTTATGAAATCAAGAGATAATTTTACAGTTAGTTCCTAATTTACCCTTGTCATTAATTATTGTTATTTTTCCATTATATTTTTCAATACATTGTAGTAATTATATTCAAAGGGTGATTTGGTAAAATTACTCTTATCATTTACTACTTCTTAATCTCTGTGACAAGTCAACAGGGGTCAAGTAAATATGGACAGAGGGAGTATTGTAAAAATTAATGAAAGAGAAAAAAAATGATAAAAGAAAGAAAAGTGAGTAGAAATTTATGAAGAGAGAGAAATGTTATGCTCTATTTTGGTTATTTCAGCCTTTTGAGGCTATTTTGACCAAAAAAGTTTAGCCATTTTGAGTAAGACTAAAAAGTTATATTAAAATTCGTAATTAATATTATATAATATAGTATTTAAGTAAATGACCCCAAATTATTTTGGCATAAATTGTCAATTTATATTTATGCCATTTTGGATAATATTCATTAGAACTTGCCCAAACTTTTTACCTATAGGATTACGTCCTTTAGGTAATAACCATCACTAGTTTCCCTCCACATTTAACTTTCCCTCCAAAATTACCAATCTCAAAAATAATATATCGTCTTCCGGAGGTCCGACTTTTCCCGAAAAAATTAAATACAATCAAAACTGACCTCATTTGATCGGTATTGAATTGAGTAAATAAATAATAATATTTATTTTATTCAATTTCATAATTAACATTTTATTCTATTTAATTATTTTTATTAAAATCGACCTCCAATGATCGATATTATTTTTAAAATAGAATATCGACTTCCAGAGGTCGATAATTTTAATCTAATAAATAAAAGGAGTACATTTTTTGTTCCGTTTAATCAGAACAATTTAATATCGATATTTTGAGATCGCTATAGTAACTCTTTTTTAAAATAGAATATCGACTTCTAGAGGTCGGTAATTTTAATCTAATGAATATACCGAGTGCACTTTCATTCCTTTTAATCACAATAGTTCAATATCGACATCTTGAGGTTACTATATTAATTTTTTAAAATATAATATCTACTTTCGAAAATCGATAATTTTAATCTACCAAAAAAAAGGAATACACTTTCAGTCCTTTTAATCACCATCCACTACAAAAAAAAAATACGATTTAGCGATGGATCTTAGCCACAAAACAATATTTGTTGTTAAAATAGCAAATATTATAAAAATAAAAGTAAATAATAATTATAAGAAAAAAATTAATTTAAAATATGATAAACTAATAGAAAAAGGGTCAAAATTGCCCCTAAACTATGCGAAATAGATCACGTATACCCTTTGTTACATTTTGGAATAAAACAATACCCATGTCGTTATTCCAAGGGACCACAAATGCACTTACACCGTTATCTTTGTCACATGGCAGTCCACATAGATATCCACGTGGCAATAAAAGGGTCAACATTACCTCGAACCATTCAAAATAGCTCAAATATACCCTTCGTCTATTTTTGGGATCAAAACTACCCTTGCCGTCTATATTATATAATATAATATGATTAAATAAATATAATATACAATATACTAAATTGATTTTTCAGTTGGAAATATTGTTGACAACCAATTTTAACCGATCTACACCCTTTTTTAATTGTCAACTGATTAAAATAAGTATTTTTAAAACTTTTTAAATAAATTAGTTTATTTTTAATTTTATCCAATAATTACATATTTTTAATGCTTTTTAACTTTGAAAATTTGTGCGTTATATTTTAAAAAAATATTTTTATTACTTTCATTATTATTATTATTATTATTATTATTTACTTTATTATATCAATTATTATTATAGTAGGTAATAATAGTAGTAATATTGTTAATTTTTATTATTAATATTATTTATTATTATTGTTTATTTTTTATTTTTTTACTTAAGTATTAGTAATATACTGATTATTATTATTTTTAGTGTCATTTTTTAAATATAATTTTTATTGTTTTTATTTTATCAATTTTTAAATATTTTATTATGTTCAAATATTTTTACACAGTTATTATATATTACGTATTTTCTTTACGTAAAAATTATTATTTTAAAAATATTGTAAATTTTATTTGCGCATATATTATAATTAATTAGATGAAAATTTATTCAATTTCATCCCAATTTATTTAATTCGTGGTCTTTTCTATCAAATTCATTTCAATTTTGATCAATTTTTTTGTAATTTATTTTAATTTTAGCCAAATTTCTTAAAATTTCTTTTAATTCTAGTCTAAATTGTGTCAATTTGTGGCTCAATTTTAAATTATCAACCCAATTTTATTTTAATTAATTCGGATGACCCATTCTGGTTCGGATCCGACCCGTTCTACTCAAGATTGCATCTCGTTCGTTCATCGAGTTCGATCCAACGATTGAGATTAATGGACACACACTTTCCATTTTTTATTCCCAAACCCTCAAAATCAGTTTCATTCTCCTCTTTCTCTTTACCTAACCACCACCCTCAATCTGCCATCTCCTCCCCTTCGTCGAAAAACAACCATAGTTGAACCCTTACTCTCTCTCTCATTTTGCTCTTCATCTCAAACCAAGTCATTGCCCTCTACATCTTTTCCGGCAAAATCTCATCGAGGGATCATCCTGACGACCCCTCTTTCCTCTTCTCCTCTCCGCCACCCAAACACCCATCTTCTCCTTTTTGTTCCTATCCGTCCTAAACTACACCAGACAATCACTAAAACAACCACGAAAAATCAGACCAAACCACCCCTCTTCCTGTCACCTCCATCTTCTCTGCTGCGCGCCACCCTTGAAACCACCAAAATGATCCTCGTTCTTCTCAATCTCCCTCACTGTAGGAAAACCCGCATCCAGCCCCATCGGACGACAACTCGCCGGCAAACCACCACCAAACGTCCCCCTTTTTCGAGAACCCCACCGAAAAGAATTTGTCTAATATTTTGTTAAAAAATGACTACACAAAAAATTTTGTGTTCTCCAAATTTTGAAAAATTTCTTATTTTGGGACAATGACTTTGTGTTTCACCGAAAAAGAGACAACGAGAGAGAAATCGTTGATGGGTGTTTTGCGGGGTTCTAGACGGGAAAAGGGTCATTTAGGGGTTATTTATCGAATTGAGAATAAAAAAATTAGATTAAACCTCAACCCTCCGATTAAAGATGAGCGGTTAGGATTGAATTCGGGTGATGAGTCGGACCTAGGTTAAAACACTGAGTATCCGAATTTAAATTGAATAGAAATTGGATTGAAAAATTTATGATTTAGCCACAAATTAATCTATTAGGCTAAAAATTGAAAGAAATTATAGAATGATTGACTAGAGTTGAAATAAATTGCAAAGACATTGACTAGAATTGAAATGAATTGGATTATAAGGACTACAAAATAAATGAATTGGGATGAAATTGAATAGATTATCATCTAATTAATAATTATAATATTCATACTTATAAGATATACAATATTTTAAATAATAATCTTTATTTTTAAAAAAATTACTTGATATATGCTAAAATTATTATGTAAAATATTAAACGTATTAAACTTATTATTTTGAATTAGAAAATAATATATATTAAAAATATATAATGCATTTAAAAAATGATATTTATATATTAATAGTAATAAAAATAAGTAATAAGTAAATAATAATAAATATTACTACTACTATTATTACTAAAATAACAAATATTAGAAAAATAAAAGTAAATGTTAACAATAGTGATTTATAATAATAATTAATTTAATTTAAAAAATGATAAACTAATTAATGAACATATTTTGAAAATCAAGAATATTAAAAAGATACACAATTATTTGGATAAAATTGAAAATAAATCCTCTTATTTTAAAAATTTAAAAATACATATATAAGCAAATGACAATCCAAAAGAAGTTATATGTCGGTCAAAATTGGGTGTCAACATGTAGAGTAATGAAAAAGGAAATAAAGAGGGGAATTAATGAGGGTCGTAGGATCATGGGTATGATCAACGATGGTGATTAAAAGGACTGAAAGTGTACTCTTTTTATTTATTAGATTAAAATTATCGACATCTGAAAGTCGATATTTCATTTTTAAAAATTAATATAGAAACTTCAAGACGTCAATATTAAACTATTGTGATTAAAATGAATGAAAGTGCACTCGGTATATTCATTAGATTAAAATTACCGACCTCGAGAAGTCGATATTCTATTTTAAGAAAAGTTAATATAGCGACATCAAAATGTCGGTATTAAAATGTTGTGATGAAAAGGAATGAAAAATGTACTCCTTTTATTTATTTGATTAAAATTACCGACCTCTGCAAGTTGATATTCTATTTTAAAAATAATATCGACCACTGGAGATCGATTTTAATAAAAATAATTAAATAGAATAAAATGTTAATTAAAATGCATTGAAAAATATTTTTTAATTAAATTGAACTAAAATAAAATATTATTATTTATTTATTCAATGTAATACCGACCAAATGAGATCGTTTTTTATTATATTTAATTTTTTCGGGAAAATTTCAAACCTCCAAAGACGATATATTATTTGTGAGATTGGTAATTTTGAAGGGAAAGTTAAATGTAGAGGGAAACTAGTGGTGGTTATTACCCAAAGGACATAACTCTGTGGGTAAATATTTTGAAGGGTATTTTGGATTTTTAAAAAAATGAATTGATCTCAACCCCTTTTAATTACAAAACTATCCTTCAATAATAGTTTTGTGTCAATTTGTGCCAAAAACATTTGTCATATATATTTATCCTATATATATACACTAATACGTACAAAAATGTATGAGAAGTCACCCTCAAATGCAAGATACTGAGTTGTTAATACTTTCATAGGTATAGCAAGAAGATCGATCAACATCCACTCATGTGATGGTCCATCACAATTTATATTACAAAGGTCCATAATTATCATCCTTCATAATTATCCCTATTGTGTGTTGTTGAGTTGAAAGTGATGGGCTTAGGTGCATACTCTACAAAAATTGATGGGCCTTTGACACATTATTAAGATACGAATATTAAATAATTAAGATTATTTATTTTTTTAATATTTGAATGCATAAATTATATTTTTGTTAAAATTGATAAATATAAACTTTAAGAAAATACTAAATTATTTTAAATGTGTATCAATAAAATATTTACTAAATGCTGGTGATAACTAGTAATGATGGTTGTGAGTGTTGATTTAGGATGATATTGATTAGTAGTCGTTTATGGGTAGTAGCTAGTTGGGAATTGCGATGGTGGTTGGCAGTAGTAGTTAATAGTTGTAGTTGGTGGCAGTTGTTGCAAGTTGTGTGATTGATGATAGAGATAACTTCCGATGGTAGTGTGTGAATGATGACACATGGCAACATATAATAGTAAGTGATAGTGGTGATCAATGTTTTATTGTAATAATAGTGATGATTGTAAATAATAGTCAGTAATGGTGACAACCAATTCTAGTAATTGATAATGGTGTTGACTGTGGCTTCAAACAGTGGTTGTAGGTGCTGGACGGTGGCGATGATAGTTAATAATAGTGGTGAAAATGATAAAAGTGAATGGATGGAATTGGTAAACTTTTATGTTTGTAGAAATTATTGGTAGGCATCTTTATGATATTAAGGGTAATTTTGTATGATTTCCAAGTTGATTTGAAGTTGGAAATTTGATTGGACATAGAATTTTAATTTCAAAGGTTGTACTTTTTTATTTTTATAAACATGAAAATCTACAATTTGTAAACACTATCAGGCTTCTTCAATTCTTACAATCTTACCAAATGAGCAAATCATACCTCATAAATAAAGTATCTAATCACATATCTCTATTCTTTTAATGAATAAATCTTTCAGGTTACATGCTATTATAAATTTTAAATATACATAATTTTACAATGATGCACTAATCTAATAAATCAACATAGTAACTTGCTATTCGTTAATAATTTCTTTTTTTAATTTTTGAGGGCTAAAAGCACAACCTCCCCTAGAATTAACCGCAAGATTATTTTGGAGTTAACGTGGTATCTGTATACACATACAAACAAATATATGAAATAAATTCATAATCAAGTAAAACACTTTGAAATATAAAAGTCCCATGATTAGAAGATCCACATATCCAAGACGAATCGTCACAAAAATAAAATCACGTATTCAAGCAAATAACTACTCTCCATCTCACACACAATTTTTATTGTGTAAAAGTTTGTATTGAACTAGATAGTAAACAAAGTGACTATATATGCAGGTCTTGTTATAAAGCGACTCACATAATTATACTAAGAGAAGGCAACATTAAAGCTAGTAAGCAAAAGCATATTTATGAAAGTTCTGACGGCAATTCAAGTGCAACAATCTGTATAGATTATTGTGGTACAGATTAGAGTTAATTTCTATAGCACAAGTGCTTGTAATCTAAATAAGTATTGTGAAATAAATTTTTAAAATCACAAATATTAGATATGTTATTACGAATTTTAAATTAGATAATGAATTGCAAGTTTTAGCAATAAATTTGTTGCAATCGTTAGCATTTTAATGAAAAAATAAAATAAAATATTTCAATTAAAAAAATGAGAAAATATATAAAAAATGTTTTTTAAAAATAATGATTGGATTTAATTTAGATTGTGTAACTTACCATTTATTTGAATATCGTGATTAATTATCCAATCAGTTATAATTCGTCTTTCAAGGTTGTTATTTATATATATTGAAATTAAATCAATTTTTTTCATTAATCCGTTGCTTCTCCTTTTACATTTTTTTGTATTGACTTGTTTCTTCCGAATGATAGCTCTTGATAATTATGATTTCAGTATTTGTCTATCTATACACCTTATGCATACACTACAATCATATACCAAATGAATACACAAATTATCCAATTAAATTAACATATTTAAACTATATACAAATATTGAATACAATTTATATACATAATAAATAACCACAGACCCTAATTATATACTAAACAACCACACACCCTAATCATATACTAAATAAATTTAGTTCATATGTAATTGGATACACCACAATTACATACAATTACTATATACATACCCAATGTATATCAATTTCATGCAATATAAAAAATAATCACACACCCTAATTATATACCAAAAGCACATCAAATTATATAACTATTATATATCAATTGCATACAATCTGGTTAGACTGTAATTATATGCATCATATATACTACAAATCATTTTAAACTTAATGACACACATACCCCAATTATATAATACCACACACATACCCAAATATAGTCCAATTATATACCATATGCACCCTAATTATATTGCATATGCATATCCGAATTAACAACTTCAATTCAATACACTTATCCAAAAATAATCACAAACCATACTCATATACCTAATGCATACCCAATTATATACATATTCTATATCGATTGCATAGAATCTGGTAAGACTTCAATTATACACAAATTATATACTATAAAGTCATTATAATCTTAATAACAAATAAATGTAACATATATATACATGAACAACATTAACATTAAGTGAAGATATTATTAACATTATATATACACGACACACATATATATATACATACAATACTCAAATTAATAACATTTCAAATCAATCCAAAATCAAGGTTTACTTTATTCAAACAATAACATATAAATATAAAATTATTGAAAAATATAGAAAAACAAAAATCTCTTTGCAATCTCTTAATAGAAAAAAAAAATAAACTGAAATAAAACTAATTTTGTGAAGAAGGATACTTCGAGCACGACTTTCTATTGTGACCTTCGTGATTACATCCGATTTTTTTCATTTTTTTCGTTAATGGGGATTGCACAAGAAACAAAGGGAAGATGGAGAGACTTAGTTGCATTGGAAGACTTGCATGGAAAAATGTGATAATTATGATGAGGAAGAAAATTATGGCTAATTGACATGGAAGAAAATTGTATATTCCATATATATATATATATTTAAAAACAGAACTGAATCTTTTAATCGAATGTCGATATGTTATAACTTGAAATTTAAATATTAAAAGTCGTAATTTTAAAATATTACATTTAAGATGTGTAATAATTATTTTTAAAGTGATATTGTTTTTACTATATCAATTGATATTTGAACAGATTGTCTTACTAAAAATGTAATAACTTAAGAAAACATCAAAATAATAAGATTGTTCCACTATAAAAAAAATCTTGAACATACTGATAAATGCTCATGAAGGAACAACTCAGGTAAGAAAATTCATAGTTGCCATACTTTCTAATAATTATGAAATATTCAAAGTAAGTAAAATCAAGTGAACCACTCCAAGGAATAATCACTAGGTTTACAATTATTGGGAATGAATTAATATATATCTCTAGCGAAGAGGTTATGACTGAAGATCTGGTAGATAATTCTGAAAATTCTTTTAAAGTCTTGGGACATGAAGGTTACTGCTATAAGAGAAGCTAAAGATTTAATCATCTTGACCCTAGATAAATCAATTAAAAATCTGAAAACACATGAAATGAATATGGAAAACTTCAAAAATGTTAAAGGAAGTAAGGATAAAATCTTGGTTATCAAAGTAACTGAAAGTGACTCGTACCTTGATAAGAATGAGATGACATTGATCATTAAAAAGGAAATAATCCGATACACTCATTCTTCGAGGCTCTTCTCCCTTTTGCTAGCTCCACTAGCTCATAAGTGTGATTCACATGTAAGGATTGTATTTCTTTTTGCATGGCTCTTATTCACTCTTTTTTATGTTCATTATTAATTATTTCATTGTAGCTTTGAGGCTCCCTCTCATCAGTGAACATAATATATTTATCTATGTTATAGCAAGTGGATTGTCTTTTCTCCTTCGAGGATCATCTCGGCTCTGGTGCTGTCAAAGAGCTAGATTGAGCTCTTCATGTGTTGGTTCATTATGTGTCTCCTAGTTGCGTTGCTCTAAGAGAGGTCTTTGATCTTCAACATCATTAGTTTCAGGTGTGTTATTGTTGTCTTCACTTCAGACTAGAGTGAGTTTAGTGCTTTTGCAACTTCTCAATCTTGGCCTCTCTGAATTTTTGATGTCTTCAATTGTTTGGTCTTCAAAGAATATGCCGTCTTTATTGCGAACAACTTTCTTGTTGATTGGATCCTAAAGCCTGTATCCAACTCTTCATTAGGTGAAAGAAGGTATCTACATTCCTTTGTCTTAGCAACAAGCTTAGCTCACTCATTTTTAGAAATGTGGACAACTGCCCTGCATCCGAACACCTGAGATGATCATATGAAGTTTTTTTATCTGTCGGAACTTCCTTCGGGATGACACTTTCCAAAGGAACTGATAGTGTAAGACTGATAACATCAACCATGATCATCAAAGCTTCTCCCCAAAATGATTTGGGTAACTTGGCATGAGAGAGCATGTATCAAACTCTTTCTTTAATAGTTGGATTCATTCTCTCTGCAAGCCCATCCAGTTATGGTGTCTTAGGTGGAGTCTTTTCCAACTTAATTCCATATCTCCTGCAATAGGCTTCAAAGGGACCTCTATACTCTCCCCTATTGTCAGACCGTACACACTTGATCTTCCATCTAATCTCATGTTCCACTAGAGCATGAAATTCCTTGAATGCATCAAGAACTTGATCCTTTGTCTTTATAATATACAACTATACCTTCCTTGAATGATAATCAATGTAGGTGATAAAATATGATGCACCACCATTGGATCTCTCTAACATCAAACACACATCAGTGTATACGAGGTCAAGGATGTTCTTTCTCCTTATGGGTGGAGATGATCTTTGGAAAGTAGATCTGTGTTGTTTTCCAATTAAACAATGAGCACAAGGATCAAATTATTTACCTTTCACATCGAGGAGGAGATGTTTTCGAGCGAGCATGTGAAGACCTTTCTCACTGATGTGTCCAAGTAATTTGTGCCATATCTCCAAATCATCAGTAGTGATATTTATCTCTCCTTTGCAGAGTTTGGCTTGTATAACATACAATGATACTTCCTTCTTTTCTCGAGCCATAATTAAACTTCCTTTGGTGAGCTTTCACTTCCCTTCACTAAAGTAATTATCAGACTAGCATTGTCTAGTTTTCCAATAGAGATAAGATTGAGGCACATAGATGGGACATGCCTCACATCTTTTAGGACAAGGTTGCATCCAGTACTTGTAGTTAGGATGATGTTTCCTATCCCAACAATATTTCTCCTATCTTGATTTTTCATTTGCACCGTGCCGAAGTCACTGCTTCGATAGGATGAAAAGAAACTTCTATGTGGGGTAACATGAAAGGAAACACCTGAATCGATAATCCAAGAGCTTTCACCACAATGATGTTTAAGATATTACCTTCATCAATAAGATAGAGCATATATTATTTTGATGCTAGAGTAGTAATACTCTTCTCTTCTTTCTTCATCGTTGGGCGGATCTGGTCTGATTTAACACTACCTGTCTTTTGATCTCTCTTTAGGGATCAATATTCAATTTTCTTGTGGCCCATATTTCCATAGTAGTAACATGCATCTTAGAGTGTGACTTGGCTTTTCCTTAAGATTAGTGTGTATCTCGACTCTTGCTAGGTCCATGAGTTCCATTTTGGCTCCGAGTCTCTCATCATCAATCTTCATATCAACTTTTATTAATTGATTAACGAGCCTCTTGAAATTATTCAATTGCTCAATCATATTATTTTCATCCTTATACTCCAATTTCACCAACAGTTGAACTAAATCAGCCTTGTTATAAGGTGTTTTCTTTTGAATCATGGATTCAAGTTTTGTCCATAGTGCATAAGCATTTGTGTAAGTAGAAACATGCTCGAAGAGAGTTTTATCTATGTACTTATGGATTATAGCTACGACATCTTGATTAGTAGCTCCCATTGAGCATCACTCTTGCCTTCCACCTTTTCTTTGTAGATGATGGGCTCATGCAAATCTTTGCAATATAAATGGTCCTCCATCATTACTTTCCAATATGAGTAGTTGTTGGTTGTGAGCTTGAACATGTATCTATCATGAGGTGACATTGTCCTCCATCTTGAAATGCACAAGCTAATGACGACTTCAAATGATCCTGGCTCGAATACCACTCTTGGAAAAGTTCGATCCTTCCCTGCTTGTGAAGTTAAGATCGATAGACACTTTAGGAATTAAGGTAGTTGTAGGAGTATAAGAGTTCATAATTCTTCAAAAAGGAGATTCTTCCACTATACAAAAGAATAGTAGGATTACAGGAATATGTTTGCAAAAGATTTCCTCACTCTAAGGTGGCTTACACAAGCTTATGTATTAGAACTTCTCAAGCTTTACACTCTCAAAAACAGATTTCCTCACTTTGGAGGTGGATTGCTCAAGTGGATTCTTACTTCACTTGTATGGCTAGGATGGTTAGAAATGAGATCTCCTACCTCTATTTATACTACTCCACCTCCTTAATGAATGGTGGAGAAAATATCTCTAGAATGCTCCACACATTCTAAAGAGTCTGTACTCTTCCACTCCTTTCTATACTCTTTCAATTTCTTCCATACTCTTCCATAAGGTTCCATACGTCTCCAGAATATTCTAGAGGCTTCCACATTCTTCCACATGCTTCTATAAGATTCTAGAGGGTTCTATACTTCTTTAAAGTTCTCTTAATCATTCTAGAAAATTCTACACTTTTCTAGAATTTTTTAGAATCTCTCTAATTAAGGAAGGAAGTAAACACAACATATTTTGATTGTTGAAAAAATGATAAAGGTTGAAATAACTACAATCTCATAAAGAAGAGATATGAAACAAGTTCATAAATCAGGTATAACACACATGTTTTGATCCAGAGTCCATCCTGAAGCTCTGAAATATAGGAATCTCATGATAAGAAGATCTGAGAGTCTACAATGCATACTCAAGACAGACATACATCTACATACATATATGCTCACATATTCAAGCAAAGATGTAATCTCCATCTCACACATGATCAAACGTCATAATCCTTATTGTCTAAGAGTTTTTATTGAACTATATAACATAGCAAGAGGCTTTATATATATAATTATTTTCATAAAGAAATTCACACACTTGAATTGAACGAAAAATACAAAATTCAAGCAAGTAGCTAGTTTTTATAAGCTATGTAAGGAAACATAGAGGAATAGCGCAACAGAATAGTAAATTGATATACCTCCAACCATTGTTAGTGATGTAATCAGAATCATCGTCACTTGTTTTCCACCTTCCAGTAAGTCTACTAAGTACTCAAACTTCATTCAAGATGGTGTGGAGTTTAGAAAGAGATTTATTCTTAGGGTCCTTTAACCAAATATATCCCTATTTATAACTATTCTACCATCAAGAATAGTAGTGGGAAGTTAGTGGTTACCATTAGTGGGAAGATAGTGGGAGAGATTGAAGGGTAGTGGAGTAGTGGGGTAGGTAAGGAGTAGTGGATGTAGTTGTAGGTAACTTCCATGGGTAATGGATGTAGTGGTAGTTACAACTTCCATGGAAGTTACAAACCACATCCTTGGAGGTTATGGAAGTTACAAACCACATCCATGGAATGTGGCCAACATTATAATATTCTCCCACTTGGTCTATCACTCGAATCCCATAAGTGAAATATAATACATGAATCATAGTGACAATTACTCTAAAGGTTAGTAGTATCTTCCATGTATCACAATATATTATGCTTTTAAATCTTAGCCTACATAAATTAATGAATAAACTCACTATTTATTTTAGGTCCATATTTTAGTGATAATTATGAAAATAAACCGAATGTGTGCATAGTTAACAAGAATTATCATATAAAGTAGAGTTTCATGAACATTTATAGTTACAATAAAATGTTACATAGTGGGACTAAGTCCTATAGTCACTACATGATCCTTAAATTTATGTGGTGGCATGCCTATAGTTAAATGATCAACTAACATTGCTTCAATATTGACGTGTTTAATGATCACTTTCTTATCCCTAACACGTTCATATGGATAGATATTTGATGTCGATATGCTTGCTTCGACTACCACTTTTATTATTTTTAGCCATAAAGACAATAACTAAATTGTCACAATATAATTTCAATGGCTTAGCCATAAAGTCGACAATTCTAAGCCTAGAAATGAAATTCTTAACCATACACTATGTGAGATAGCCTTAAAACAAGAAACGAACTCAACCTCTGTAGTGAAAGTAGTGACCAAAATCTATTTGGCACTTCTACAAGATATAGCTCCACCGACTAACATAAAAATGTATCCTGAAGTTGGTTTTTATGAATCAATACAACTAGCAAAGTCTGAATTAGAGTACCCAATGACTTCCAAGTCATTTGATCATTTATATATAAGCATGTAGAGTTTTGTCCCTTGAAGATATCTTAAGATTTTTTAGCAGCTTTCCAGTGGTCAAGATCTGAATTACTCTGATATCTTCCTAATATTCCAATAACAAATGTTGTATAAGGTTTTGTCCTATTTTGAGCATACATCAAGCTTCCAACAGTAGAAGCATATGGAATGTCCCTCATTTGCTCTCTCTCAAGATCGTTCTTCAGACATTGATTCAAATTGAACCTATCACCCTTTACAATAGGAGCTACACTTGGTGAACAATCTTTCATTTGAAATCTCTTCAACATTTTATTGATATAACATTATTGAGATAGATCTAAGGTACCTTGATGAATCTCAATGCCAATAACATAAGATGCATCACCCATGTCTTTTAAATCAAATTTTTAGAGAGACATTGTTTCACCTCATGTATCATTCCCTTATCATTGGATGCAAGTAAGATATCATCCACACATAGAACTAAGAAACATGTTTTACTCTCACTAACCTTCTGGTATATACATTGATCCATAATATTCTCAACAAAGTCAAATAAAATGATGACGTTATAAAACTTTAAATACCATTGATGGAAGGCTTGTTTTAGTCCATATATGAATTTATTTAACTTGCATACCAAGTGCTCACCATTACTAGAGGAGAATCCTTCTGGTTGTTTCATATAAACCCCCCTCTAGATCACTATTAAGAAATGCGGTTTTCACATCCATCTGTTGTAATTCTAAGTCAAAGTGTGCTACTAATTCCAATATAATTCGCAAGGAATCCTTTTTTGACAAAGGAGAAAAGGTCTGTATGTAATCAATTTCTTCTTTTTGAGTGAATCCTTTAGCAACAAGTCTTGCTTTATATCTTATGTTTCTTGATTAGTCTTTTTTAGTTTTAAAGATCCATTTACATACAATGACTTCATCTATTCTTTCATGACATTGTACCACAATACAAACTCTTTGCAATTCATGGCTTGTGAAAAAGACTTAGGATCATTTTTTGCTCAAATTTCAGATTCTTGTAAATATACAACAAAGTCACTAGGAATTGCTGATTTTCTTTCTATAGTAAATCTTCATAATGTTACACCAATATTTTCTTATGAATCATGTTGTTCAACTGGTTGTTCAATAATTTTAGGAGTTACTTGAACAACTTGATCTATAGGAATATTTTCAGCAGCTCATTGATTGGTTGTTCAACACTCAATTGTACTTGAGGGGAATTATGATCGACAATCAATCTTTGACTTGAATTGGAAGGTCGATCTTTTGAATAAATAGTATTGTGAAATTGATCACTCCCACTAATTAAGTCATTCTAAAATATTTTTGCATTTCATGATTCCAGAATTCTAGTGTTGTTAGATGGATAATAGAATCTGCATTCTTTAGACCTTTTGGCGTATCCAATGAAATATCCACTAATGGTCCTAGGATCCAGTTTCTTTTCTTGTGGGTTGTAGATTCTTACTTTAGACAGGCATCCCCATACACGTATATGTGTCAAGCTAGATTTCCAACTTTTGAACAATTCAAAAAGTGTTTTAGAAACAACCTTGGTTAGAACTCGATTTAATATATACACCGCCATCTTAATTGATTAAATCCATAAGGACTTAAGCAGCTTTGAGCCACTCAACATACTACGCATCATGTCTAATAATATTCAATTTATTCTTTCTGCTACACCATTCTGATCTAGAGAACTAGACATGGTGTATTGGGCAAAAATCTTGTTTTATTGAAGAAACTCAACAAATGGAGCTTGTGCTTGCCTATCCTCAGTATATCTACCATAATATTCACCACCTCTATCATTTCTCACAATCTGTCATGCCCTAAGTTTACACTCGAACGTGGCTGGCACCCAAACTATTTTTGGTCCCAAGGGAACCACTTGGCCGGCTACTTTACTCAGCAAAGGACTTAAATAATAAATGATAGACTTAGATATAATAAACTAAAGAGACTTCAATAATCTGAACAAAAATAGAGAAAATATCCTAACAATAACTGAAAGTAAGATTTGAAACTTATGTCATCCAGTCTATGGAACCTTAACTAAGATAATATGAAACAACTACCGTGACAGGCCCACGGTAACCAAAATTAAAAATAAAAACTGAAACAAAAATAAAGACTCCAAAACTTTTGACTGGTAAGAGGTCTTATCGATAGCTGAATGAAATGTTGGTCCTCAACAGAGCATCTGTTGAAGGACTCGATCATCTGTGTCTGCATCATAAAATAGATACTATATTCAGAAGTAGCTAAAAACATGTCTCAAAATATGATAGTAAAAATAATAAATAAAGTGTATGCTGAAATAATATCATATGCTAAAACTCTGTATGCAAGAATTAGTTTACTTTAGCTTGGAGAGTTTTTCTAATTGACAACAATCACTATGAGCCTCGTGATGATGCACTATCTTGCCCACACTACCAGAGTCATCCTATACTTTTCTAGGGTAAGGGACAAAGTACTCGGGGAGTGGATCTATTCCAAAACTAGGTCATCTCAGTGGCAAGTAGGGAGCTATAATTTTGCTATAGTCCTATCCTACACTGTCTACGTAGTTTATGAATTTGAGTATTTATTACTCTTACCCATATTGGTGCTCAATACTACTTCCAAAAGTATTAATTATATTTTCATACTTAAAAGAATATATTTAATCAAAGTATTACTTTTCTTCTCTTTGCGACTTAACCCAACTTAGTATTTTCTTAACTTTTCTCAAAGCTGTCTAAAATCATAGGTTTCATATTTCACTGTTCATAAATTACTTATGATAATATTTTCTTGAGTTTATAGCAAGACTTGCAAATTTATAGATTTTGGTAGTAACTTTAGGGTTTAACTAGTTTAGCAATTAGAAGTAGTATCTTGACTTAAGACCTCAATATAGTAGAAAAGTTTAGTAATTTTTATGCTTTTCTTCAAAAATAACATAAACAAGAACTTTTACTCATAATGAAAAATCTTGTTCTAAACTAATAACTTATTACTTGAAGAAACTAATAGTTACATGATGGTAAAATAATACAGTAAGATTTTTGTAGGCCTTACATACCTGGAGGAATTAGATTCTTGAAGAATTTTGAAGAACGTACTTGAAAGCCCTAACTTTCTCCTCGTGAAACTATGTTCTAAGTTAGAAGAATATTTTGAGCGTAATGAGATTAAAGAATCACGTTTAGCGATTTAATTCAGGAAAAACTGACAAGTTTAGGCTTAAAGGATGAGAAAAAGACAAAAATATCCTTTCTTAAAAATAATGTCTAAGTTATTTATGGGACCATCTACGGTTCGTAGAGTCTTATACAAATCGTAGAATCCATTCGTAGAAACTGAGGTAGGTTTTGGGGTCGTGAAACTCATTCAATGGGCCCAAATTATGACCTATAGAAGCTTTTACGACCCTCAGTTAGGTCTATAAGGTCTGAGGCCCAAAAATGGACTTGCAAGAGTCATTCCACGAACTGACAGGATGGGTCATAGTTAAATCCACGACCCGTAAGTCAGGATCATAGAAACAACTTTGCTTTAACAGTTTTTAGTAAAATGGTCATAACCTTTTACTATGAACTCCAATGAGGTGAAATTAGTGGCATTGGAAAACTAATTCAAAGATATTTGATTTGGTAGGTCATGGGTCACCTAATTCTTGTGTGCTAAAAGTTATGATCATTTAAAGTTGATCCTTGCATAATTTAAAGTGAAAAACTTAATTGGTAGGAATATTTTGAACTCAACTAAGTACTAAAGAGATCTCTCATGACTCAAATTCACTTCCAACATACTTCTCACATATATTAATGGTCCTTAAAATATAGGTACAAGTAAGGCATCACTATGTTCAAGCTTATGTATTTGCGATGACAACTTCAATCTTAAGGATAGAATTGTGAGGTGTTACACAATCTTAATTTGCTTTCTGCATTGTTTCTCTACTTCAACCTTGAACACTTTAAAGGTTTCTAATGCTTCATTCTTATTATGAATCACGTAGAGATACATATATCGTGAGTAATCATCTATAAAGATGATAAAATATTTTTGACCATATGCATCCATCTCTGGATAACATATATCTAAATGTATTATTTCTAATATGGTTGAACTCCTATTGGCACCTTTATTTGACTTGTTGGTTTTCTCACCTATAATGCAATCCATGTAAGTATTGAAATCAGTAAAATCTAAAGTATTATGTACTCCATCATTTACTATCTTCTAATTCTATCTATAGAGATATGTCACAATCTTCGATGCCATAAGATAGAGGAATCTTCATTCATAACACATTATTTGGTGTCAACTTGGACATGCATAACATTATGAATGGAATTATTTTGTAAATTAAGAGAGTAAAAACCATCAGATAATGTACCATATCTAATAGTTTTGAATCACCTTCTAAGAGGAAGGAGTATCCAATAGTACAAGTTTTGATGCTGAAATTAAATTCCTAGAAACGTTAGGAACAAAAAAGGTTTTTTCTGACTCTAAAATAAAATCATTACTTAGAATTAAATTGCATATTCCAATAGCTTCCACATGCGACTACATCTTGTTTTCAGAATACATATTTCGCTCAGCTCGCACTAGCTTCCGCATGTTTCTTAAATCTTGAAAGGAATATGTAATATGAATTGTAGAAGTAGAATCAAACCACCGCGTGTCATGATTAACATCAATCATATTAGCTTCATAACAAACAAGAAAAATTTAAGTACCTTTCTTAACAAGCCATTGTTGAAGCTTAACACAATCCTATCTTATGTGCCCCTTCTTTTTACATAAGAGACACTTGGATTGTTTCTTAATGTCAATTTCAAGTGGTGCCTTTCCTTTTCACTTTTTATTGTCTTGATTGGTCTTCTTATCTTGAATAGTCATGAGTGTACTTCTCCTTTTTCCTTCAGTAGTCGAACTTTCTCGTGAACACATATGGCCATAAGTTCATTAAAAGATCATTTATCTTTATGTGTGTTATAAGAGATCTTGAAGGGACCATATTGTGCAGGCAAAGTATTCAAAATATAGTGCACAAGAAAAGTTTCAGACATTTCAACCTCAAGAGTCTTTAATTGAGCCACTAGATCTCACATTTTTATTAGGTGTTTGCAAAAATCAAACCGACCAATCAACCAAATCAATAAAAATATTATTGGTTTATTGTTATTGGGTTATTAGGTTATCGAGTTTTTAATGGTTTTGAAAAAAATTATTTGGTTATCGGTTCGATATCGATTTTTACTATTGGGTTATTGGGTAAACCAATAACCCAATAAGATTATAATAATTTACTAATTTATCCTCCATAAATATTAAATATTAGCAATTTAATAATAATAGGACACAGTAGTACTTTACCTATTTTAATCTTTACTAAGTAATTAGTTACTCATTTTAGTTACTCATTTTAGTATTTAGTCTTTACTCTTTTGTACTCCATCTACTTTTATTAATGTAAATTCTCATTATCATCCTTATCGAGTAAATCAAAAACTGAACCGTTAAGGACTTAAAACTGATAAAAATTATCTTATTGGTTTAACAAATGCAAAAATAAAAATTCGATAAACTAAACCGATAATGTCTAACACTGAATAAAACTGACCAATGCACACCCCTAAGTTTCATGATGTGCTCATACACACCTCTCACACTGGTAAGCCTCATTGATGAGATTTTAATAATTAAGGTAATGGCAAGTGTCTTATCTGAAGTCTCAAATTGTTCATTAATAATCTTAAGTAATGCCTTGACATTATTATGTTGTTTGACAGAACCACGCATACCAGCAGAGATTTTGGTCTTAATGAACATAACACTCAAACAGTTAGAGCGTTCCCATTGTTCGTGAAGAGCAATCTCATCTTGAGTGCTGATTTCATTAATAGGTGGTTCGTCTTTCCTAATAGCACAATCAATGTCCATACATCCTAAAGTGAAGAAGAATTCTCTCCTTCCAGATCTTATAGTTCTCACCATTGAGTTTGGAAATATCACAAATATCAGAGAAACTTGTAGGTGGCATAACTGCAAAACATATATATACATGCTTAATAAATTTGAGGCAAGTAAAACTGAATCTACTAACATAAAAATTGCATGTGGGCTAAATTTTTAATTCAATTATATTCACACATTATGATAGAATTATCAATTTAGCAGCATGATATTATATCTTTATGATAAAACTATTAAACTCTCATTCATAATTTCTGTGGGTAATTATGAAAAGTATTTAATATTTTATCTTAATTAATCATGCAATTCAATAATAAAAAATTAAGTTATTATATCATGCATGATTAATCACAGTTTAATGTCTAAAATTTATTTATGTGATCCTTAATTTTTATAATTTTATTCAATTAAAGCTATTGTGGTTAATCTTTAATCAAATAGTATTATAGATCACTTAGACATTGTTCTGATTTAATGTCTATATCTTATGTGATCATAAACATAATATATATAATTTATTTAATGAAGATTGTTGTGGCTAAGTCTTAATTAAATAAAATTATAAAGATCACTTAGACATTGAATTTTATAGTCGTGTTAGATAGATATAACAACTCAAACAATAATTTAGTATAGCAACCATAGATAATGTTCAAAGTCATATGACTATTAGAAAATTGATTTTCATAAGATATCTAACATTTGGTTGCACCAAAAGTTTTGAAATAAGATCTAAAATTTAAGACTCATTTTGAATAATTTTTGTAAATCTGAAAAATCAACAAGGCAAAGATATAACAAACCACTCTGATACCAAATGCAAGAAAACATAGAACAATAACACAACAAAATAGTAGATTGATATGCCTTCAACCATTATTAGTGATGTAGTCAAAATCGTCATCGTTTATTTTTCACCTTCTGGTAAGTCTACTAAGAACTCAAACCTCACTCAAGATGGTATGGAGTTTAGAAAGCAATTTGTGCTTAGGAACCTTTAACAAGATATATCCTTATTTATAGCTATTCTACCATCAAGAATAGTAGTGGGAAGTTAGTGGTTACCATTAGTGAGAAGCTAATGGGAGAGGTTGAAGAGTAGTGGAGTAGTGGGGGTGGTTAAGGACTAGTGAATGTAGTTGTAGGTAACTTCCATGAGTAGTGGATGTAGTAATAATTGTAACTTCCATGGAAGTTCCAAACCACATCCTTGGAGGTTTGAAAGTTACGGATCACATCCATAGAATGTGACCAACATTCCAACAGGTTATTCAAGTGCAACTTGATATAACAAACCAGATTGAAGAACCCTATTTTATAATTATATATTTTAGCGTCTTTTATTCTAGTCATTTTATATTAAAAAGTTGAATTGAGTTGTATCTTTAATTTTTGTTAAAGCATTGTTTAGGAATTAAGTCTTTTAGATAACATAAAGATGAGGATACCTTGAAGAGGGATCAACAATATATGTACATATATTTTTTATATAGAGTAGATTTAATTTCTATTTTTCAAGTTCATGTAATCTAAATAAGTGTTTAGACTCAAGATTATTTTTGTGAAGTTGGGACAAAGCTTGCCAAAGTATAGGTCGTGATTTTTTCTTATTAAAGTTACGTGGTTTTTACATAATACTATATTATTACTTTTACACTACTAACTTTCAGATATGAAATTTTGAAGAAATTAATAAAGTATTCTGATTCATCATTTACATGAAATCAAACATAACCTACTTCACCCCAATCTATCAGAACTTGCGGGTACCTACTCTAACACCTAGATAGGAGAATCATAAATTCTCAGCTAATTAAATAATGCGGAAGATGAAAAAGATAGAAGATGAAATTGAATAAATTATGAAAATTATAAGTACAGATCGAGTTAAAAATTCTAATTTCAGAGTTTTTGAAAGACAACCAACACTCTTAAGAATTCTTGTCTAAATAGGTACAAGAGCTTCAAAGAATATAACACAAAATAAACTAATAACATAGTTCCCACCATTAGGAAGAAAAAGTTAAAGCTGTTAAAGATCACCTTCGTCTGAGGAACACCATTGACCTTGTAACCAGACTATACAAAAAAGGTATATCAAGAATAGTATCAATACAAACAACACGTACTGGTAGGCATCATCGGTCAATCTGAAAGCCACCACATAATAAAAGTAGACATTACGACTAAGCATGCAATTAGAATATTCAGCACCAAAACTCTAACCATATATTCTAATACCCTTCTAGGCCTAACTTCCCCTTTATTCCTCATTATAAAATTCTTGGCAACCCACAATCGCTAATTCAGTCTACTTACTTTGCCCTTTAATTTAATCGTTATAAACAATACTGAGCCTAGATTTCTTAGTAACTCACCTTCAAGTTAGCCATATTACGATGGCTGAGACTTCTCTCTTTCTACCCGCTCTAGCCCGCCATGGCGAGACCTATCCCGCCAGAGTGACTTACTCATGAACAGAACTCAGGCTTTTTCCAGCATTTCCCTCAAACATTCGATGCATTAGACACTAACCATATAAGACTCTAAGACATTAGGATTTACTCAACACCACCTTAATGATTTTTTCATTGATTCCACACAACCTCATACCAGTTTATATGAAATGTAATTAACCATCATCACATATTAAGATATGTAATACACAACCAAATTGCATACAGTGACACAAGTAACACTATCATAATTGAAAATTCAGTACACTTCAACTCCTGATTCTTTATACCAATTATTACTAGGTGAGAATAATCAATTATAGTTATGTCAATTTCTTCATTATTACATATATAATCCTGATCATACACATATAATATTCAATAATAATTCTCTCATGAAAACCACACTTAAACAAATTGTGTGTCAGAATGTGAAAAAATGAAAATATCAAACTATCACCTACAATGAAACTACTACACTTGAAACTACTAGTAAATCAACAAGTTCATTATGTGATAACAATATGAAGACAATTCACATTCGTCCTATTATTTCATGAATAAGCATTTTTAAATGATTCACATAAAACAGTGAACATAAATACACCCCACACACAATACTAATTAATAATCAAACACTAGAACCTCTTATTTATCATAAATCTTAGGATGTCTAACTGACCTAGTAATTTTTACACATAAATTTACAAGGTTCATCAATCATCCCAGCACAAAATACTAAGGCCAACAATAAAGACTAGATTATTACAGTCAGTTACTCCATTTCCATCCTCTGTCACGACCCAGTTAGGGGGTCTAGATGTGACATGACGAAGGAGAACCCAAAAGCTCTCGATCAAGCCATCATAGCATCAAACTCATCATTTGCTCAAAGAATGCGGAAGCATAACACATAATTCAATCGGTTCGAAATTCTCAATAACAAACTCAACATTTAAAACGTGATCAATTACTAAACTTAAGTCATTCAAACGATATATATATAGCCAAAGTTAACAAGTCAACACATAACGTAACAAGAGTGTCAAAGGTCCAACACATGCCTCTGGTGGAATGACGGGGCCACAACATGTCCGGGGTCACCCTCAAAAGTAAAAATAACAGAAGTAAACTACTAGATAGCTAGAAGAAAGGCGGCTATTGCCCTTGAAAGAAGGGCTCACCACTAACAGATAGCTTCAAGATCAAAGCTCGTCGGTAGGTAGATAATACTCGTCACCTGCACCTACATGATTAGAGTATGTAGATAAAAGTATGGGTTAGCACAATAAAGCACTTAGTATGCGGGCATGCAATTCATATGACATGAAGCATGATAACAATATGACAAGGGGACCCATGGTTCGAAGAGAATGCACTTTGCCAAAGGAATATATATAACAAGATGCTTATGCCATGATGCATGAAATGCAAACCTAGCAATATTATAATTTCGGAGATTTGACCTCAACTGACTCAAAGTAGGACCAAGCGAGCTACCAATTGGAACGAACTACTTGCCAAGTGATCCCAAAACTCCATTAAACAAGGGGTATAAAAACAAAGCTCTCAATTTGGGGCAATCCCATGGTGCACATGATTTGACGAAAAGGGTGAATGCCCAATCCCTCGGTACTAAGTCGGATCCCACGGGAATACCTATATACATACCAATGCCTGTCAAAACCCGAAACTAACCATACTGTTCAAATCATGCATCATTAGAACATAGTTACCAAAATCCAAACGTTTCAAGTCAAGAGACTTCAAACCAAATCAAGAGTTTCCAAAATCATTCATATCAATGCAATAGGAGGTAGCTCATTATACAAAATCACAAACCAAAACAACTGGTGCAAGCACCCAAATGACTCATAGAGTCAATCAAAGAGACATTGTGATCACAAGCCTAGGCATATACAAATTCATATAAAAAATTTCTCCAAAACAAGAATTTCATCAAAATCTTATCCAATGAAATACATGAATGAATGCATCAAAACATGGGTAGCGAAATTCAAAACTTTAAATTTAAAATTCAAACTTTACTTCATCAAATTCATATAAAACTTTCAAAGTAAAACTTGGCAAGACTTATCCATGCATCAAAATTTCAAAACTAACACATGCAATACTAATTCTTCATACTTTAATGGAGTAAATCATAATTTCCAAGAGTAAATTCACAAGAAAGTAACCTAAAGTCTATAGCGAACACCAAATGTCAAGAGAGTTTTGCGAAATCAATGAACCCATAACTAAGTAAAATGTAAAGATTCATGATTTAAAGATTTACATTCTTGGGCTTCATGGATGGAAGAACCCATGAATTTAAATCTCGCATACCTTATAACAAACACTTGAATTGCGTAGAGAATCAAGAATTGAATGTTTTCCCCAAATTTTCTTCGAATCTTCAACAATGATGATCAATAGGCTTGAGAGGATTTGATGAAGTCTTGAGAGTGTTTTTTATGGAGATATACGATTAATGATCAGTTATAGGGATTTAAGGGACCTTAGGGAACTTAAAAGAGGCTTAGAGATTAGTTAAATCATGAAAATACCCTTAATGAATCGCATTTTTAACTGCCACACAGTGTTACATGGAAGCTACAGTGCCCGTCAAAGTGCACACTGGCCGTGTAACCCTTCATCAAACTTGCCTTAGAATTTTCTTCAGCTTGAACTTTTGAGGGACTTTCTGGAACACTTGACGGACCCCTACACGGTCCGTGTATATGCAAACAGTCCGTACAACTAACCGTGAACCCTTACTTAGCCCAAAATCTAACCCCGAACTTTGACGAGCTCACTGGACCACCTCACGGTCCAGTTCACGAGCCGTGAACAG